>CM025789.1:20095394-20139742 GCA_014635995.1 Sarcophaga peregrina | reverse complement strand
GACATTAATTTGAACTTGATTGTCTAAAAAAATCCCAATTTGTTTGTAAGTTTCTGTAGAAAAAACAAGAAAATAATTTTCCGCATCAACTTTGATTTTCGAAATTTATTTTTATTTTCGTGTTCCTCGTAATAGGAAACCAAAAAGTCAATTTAAATCGTATTACCTGTAACAAATTTAAAATGAAAATCTTTTCCTGCCTTCAAATTACACTATGCCTGTCGTCTTATGGAAACTTTAATTCCTAACACGTGCCAGTTAGTAGATGAAAGAATTTTTCTTACAGAATTTTTAAATTCATTTTCAAAGAATTTTTTTTTTGTTTTTGTTTCAATAAGGAATTGCAATTCCAAAAGCTAAAGAAAATAAAAGAAATTAAAAAAAAAACAAAATGAAGAAAAGAAACAAAGATAAGATAAAAGAGAATGTAATTTCCTTACACATTTACTTCACACATACATACAAACACCCACATAGGCAAACACTTTCACAGTAAAGCAGCCATTAACATTCATACAAAATAAATCAAAATAATAATGTAACATACCTTAGGGGCGGAGAGAGAGAGAAAGTACTGTTGCTGCGTTGTTGTTGTTGTTGTTGTTTGTTCATTCATACATTAAATCGTATACTTTAAATCTACTTTCTATCGCAATTACTTTTGTTTTTGTATGCCTGTGTGTGGGTGGTTGGATGCACAAGAATACGAGAGAACTTACTTACAAGCCTTGTATGTATGTATGTACGTGTGTCTGTTTGTGTGGAATGGAAATTCATTTGCTTAGTTTTTATGTTATCAACGGCATATTAGACGTTAAGTACCTTTGTGGGATTTCATGGCTCCCTTTACGGGCTGGCAAATTCTACAACTACAAATGACTATCGGGACAATGGCATTGTCGTCTTGTTGTCGTCGTCATCGTCGTCGTCATTGATGTATACGACTATGATACTGTAAAGATAGAGTCCCAGTCTCTTGATGTCGTTGTGTAATAATGATACGCGTATTACAGCTTAAATGTAAGCAATTTTTGGTGTTAAAGAGACTCTCTTCTGTTCTGTTCGCTCTGTGTGTTCTGTGTGTGTAAGGTCGTAAGCGGTAGAAAATTACAACAAAACGTAAATTAAGTTTATAAAAGCGGCAAAACAAAGCCATTGACGTGGCAAAGAAAAGAATTTTCTTTTCTCATTGCCTGGTTTTCATTTTAATTTTTTATCACGGCGGCAACATTCAACCGCAAAGAGAGAATAAGAAGAAATTGTCTTCGTGAATGGCATTGTCTTTATCAGCCACAAAACATACATCGAGTAGAACATAGTCAGTCAACTAGTCAAACCACCCGGCTGTTATTACAATCACCGTGATGATGATGATGATGTTGATGATGATATCAAGCTTATGATAATAATCGTGTTATTTTTTACTGTTAGTGACTGTTTAGGCCATAATTTTAAATTTTTTCCTAATTTAAATTTTAACATTTAAAAATGAACTTGCTATTGTTGTTGTTGTTGAAAGTAATGAAGTCCTTCAATTTTAAAACTTGAAATGATTCTCTAGGCGTCAGGAAGTAATATTTGCTGCCATTATGTTTTACTTTCAACAGATTTTAGATTAAATGCTTCGTACAATTTGTAACACAATAAAATCTTTTAAAGTTGAGAAACTCATTCCAATTTGTTTTGCTTTTTTTTTAACAGCGGCATTAAGAAATCTAATTTTGTTGCGCATTTTCCCACCCCCCCCCTCTGTGTTTTGTTTATGGTTGCGGTTTTTGCCAACGTTTTAAGTTTTTTTCTTTTGCGGTTTATTCTGTGGAACAATAATTACTTGTTGAAGCATAAATAAAAAAAATTGAAAGTGGTTAACTAGACAAAAAGAAAATATCGCAATGCGTTTAATTAATTTGCTAAAGGACTTATTAAAGCGAATACTTTCAAAGAATTTTCTAATTTAGAATATTTTTAAGAAAGCTTTCTTTAAACATCAGTGGAGTATTATAACTGAAATTACCTACAGGGTGGCGGATATACAATGCCACAAAGTAAAGCGTTATATTTTTTAATTTTTTTTTTTAATTTTATTGTTCAAAAGCAAAAAATGTTGGAAATAACATCAAATTTTAGAATCTATTTAGATTCGAGACACATTTCGAAAATTTCGTATTGTCGATTAGCATAAAAAAATTTGTTAATTCATAAGCCTGCTTGTTATAATATATTTAAAGTAGGACGAGTATGCTCGTCTTGCCACCTTTGGTACGAATTATGGCCTTCAAATGGCCTACAAAGCCATCACAGGCTACACGAAAGTGGCTTTGCGGTATTTTGCCCCATTTCCGGCGAAGTGCCGTCTTGAGATGATCGACACTTTGGTATTTTTTAGTGTGAACCTTACTCTCCAAAATGCTTCAGCTACAAAATGTCCAACGGATTGAGATCCGGAGATTTTGGTGGCCATAGTGCGGTAGAAATGAAGCGAGGAACCTCCCGTTTAAGCCATTCTTGGTTGACGCTTGCTGAGTGCGGTGGTGCTGAGTCTTGTTGGAATTTCCATGGTCTGCGGCCAAATGTTTGTCTGCCCAGGGCTTCAATACTGTCTTTAAGATATTTTCCCGATAATATTCGGCATTTATTTTGACCCCCTGGTCGATGAATACAAGCGGGGAGTGATCATCAGCCGTTAAGGCAGCCCACAATCGGCGGCGCTTGAGTTCTGGTGGCCAATCGCAGGTGTAAATTTCAGCTGACTCTTTGGCAAGTAAACCCGATCGTTTTGTTTGTTCACAAACTGCTCAATTTGGAATGGCTCCTCACCGGAGTAAACCGAATTCGGTAACTGGCCACTTTCGTGCAAGCGAAGTAACTCCTTGGCTTTTCAGGCTAATTTGTTTGTCCATCGAATGAAGCTCCTGCACTTTTTGGAACTTCAATGTGATACAAAGCCTATAATTATTATGAATTTTTTTAAGGCTCGATATCTACGTTAAATGAGCGCTAACTGGTCATTCAGCTGTGCGTGGATGTCGATCAAATCTGTTACCGTTTTTTTGTCGTCAACTTTTTGGACACGATGCGACACTGCCAGTATCACGGTAACGAGCATTGGTACGAGGAACAAAAGATTTATTCTCATTTAAATGCTAGAGGGCTCTAACGATAGCCACCTGTGGTTTTCCAGCCAAGTATAAAGCAATCATACTATCACGCTTGAATTTCATCACTAACCGCATTTTTAGAAACCCGTATCCGGGAAACCAGAGAGAAATTTCAGAGAGAATATTGTTATTGACATAATCGATTTTCAATTGCTACGTGGCAAAAGCAGAATTACCATTTTTGTAGTTGGTTTTGATAATTTTTATGCGTTGTGTGATGGCTAAGCGATCCATGTTCATCAATGTCAGACTTTCAAGTGAAAAGAAAAAAAAATTGGCTTTACAACTTAGTTTGACGGATGTCGAATTCCAGTCCCATACATTTAAAACCACGAAATGAATAGCCCTTTATTAAGAATTGTTAATACAAATCGACAGAAGCGATATTTCTGGGAGTGCGTACATTGCAATGATGCGTAGGCCTAACACAACACTTACAGTCTTTTTATGTTGTGTGCGGTTATTTTTCCATGAATGGCGGCGCCTCTCCATGACAAATATTTAACGCATTCGCTGCCAAGCCTAAACTACATGAAGTCATACCCATTGCCATATATATTTTGAGTGTTATTGTTTAGCAAAACTCTATTATTTCTTGGTAAGAGCACATATATTATCATACGTAATCATTTACAAGCATAAATCCTCAAAGACGAGTATACTCGTTGGCAATAAGAAGGCAAAAGGACTCGATATTCTTTTTCGTATTTACGTATGTTTTAGTAGAAAAACAAATAATAAATCACGGAGATGGTTAAAATAAAGAAAGTGGAATAAAACGAGACCCATTTCGAAAATTGGCAAGTTTTAGAAATTCACTATTGTGGATTGGCAAAAAAAAATTTGCTAATTTAAAAGCCTGCACTTAAAGTAGGACGAGTATACTCGTATTGGCAATGAGGGATATCCTGTCAAAGACGAGTATACTCGTCTTGTCAATGAGGGATATCCTGTCAAAGACGAGTATACTCGTCTTGTCAATGAGGGATACCTTGTCAAAGACGAGTATACTCGTCTTAGCAATGAGGGATACCCTGTCAAAGACGAGTATACTCGTCCTTGGCAGCGAATGTGTTAAGGAAATTTTCATGACTATTTTATTTACTTTCAGAATTTTTGTCAGAACAATCTTGGTCGGAAATCGCAGAAGAAATTTTTTAATTTTTATTTCGTTTTGTTGGATATATCTGATCTAGCGTTTAAACTAAAGAGTCGCGTATGATAAGTTAATACAATAACTAGCTGACTAGGGCGACTTTCTTTCGAAAATTTGTTTAAATATGCAACCATAAATACAGTGTAAGGGAAACTTTTCAATAGTAACAGATACTTTGCGTGAAAGCTATTTAATAACTGGCAGACTCTATGGATATGGCATGAAATTATTTTAGAGCAGGACATGTGAAGGTATAGGCTAATTTCCGTCTACACAGGAGTTGCTTGGATCACCATATCAACATACCAGGAACATTAATAGGGAGTTCAATATAATGGTGAACAGATGAATAGATTTAGTTTAGAGTGTGCTTTTGTTGACTAGTGTGTAGTATACTCGTCTCTTAAGAGTTCAACTTGTAATAAATCAAATATAATTTGTAATCTGCATTCTAATTAAATAAACATTAGTTCTGATACACGTGAAGTCAATCATCATTTCAGCTACTAACCTTGATGGCCTTCGTAAGTTAAATTCAATGTGACTTCGAATATCATGTCATTGAATTTAATTATGCGTGTGCCACAGTATTCCTATATTTTTTTAATTTTATTTTTCTAAATTTAAAACTTCTTCGAAACAATACTTTTAACCTTTTCAGTTGTACGCAACAATAAATTTCCTTCTTTTGAGTTTTCTCCTGAAGATAAGGAAAAGAAAAATTGCAAAAAATTAAGTTGCAAGTTGGAAAAAATTTTTCTTTTTTTGTCTCTTTTCCTGTCTTAAAAAGTTTTCTACGAAATTTATTTTTAATTAAGTTTTACTGCAGTATTTAGTAAACATACGTACAAAATTACAAACTAATACGATTACATTTTTACAGGCAAATACAGGGTGGCTGATATGTATTGCAGCCAACTTCAGGTTGTTATCATTTGTAAACCGTTCGTCTGACAGCTGACAGATTTATTCCAGTGACAGTTCATTTTATTATTTACAAGCATTTTGATCTATTGGATTCAGAAAATAAGTTATTCGTGATGGAATTCAAGTGTGATTGTGTGATTGCTTTATATTTGGCTGGAAAACCACAGGTGGCTATCGTTAGAGCCCTCCAGCATTTAAATGTGAATAAATCTTTCATTTCTCATATCATTGCTCATTACCGTGATACTGCCAGAGTTGCATCGCGTCCAAAAAGTGGCCGAAAAAAAACGGTAACAATACCAGAAGTGATCTGAAAAGTGAAGGCCAGATTTGATCGAAATCCACTCCGCAGTGGTAGAAAAATTGCTCATGAGCTGAACAAATCGCGACAACAGTTGCAACACATATTGAAAAATGAGCTTGGACTAAAGCAATTGAAGTTCCAAAAAGTGAAAGAGCTCACCGATGGCCAAAAAAGTTAGACTGGAGAAAGCCAAGGAGTTACTTCGCTTGCACGAAAGTGGCCAGTTACCGAATTTGGTTTTCTCCGATGAGAAGCCATTCCAAATTGCGCAGTTTTTGAACAAACAAAATGATCGGATTTACTTGCCAAAGAGGTCAACTGAAAATTTAGACTAGCAATTGGCCACCAGAAGTCAATCGCCGCCTATGGTAATGGTGTGGGCCGCCGTAACGGCCGATGGTCGCTGCCCGCTTGTATTCATCGACCGTGGCGTCAAAATAAATGCCGAATATTATTGGGAAAATGTCTTAAAGACTGTATTGAAGCCCTGAGCAGACACACACTTCGGCCGGAGACCATGGACCACCGCACTCAGCACGCGTCAACTAAGAATTTCTTAAAAAGGAGGTTTTTCGCTTCATTTCTACCGCACAATGGCTACCAAAATCTCCGGATTTTAGAGAGTAAGGTTCTCACTAAAAAATACCATCTGAAGACAGCGTTTTACCAGGAATAGGCCAAAATATCGCAAAGCCACTTTCGTGTAGAGTCTGTGATGGCTTTGTCGGCTGATTGAAGTCCATAATTCGTACCAGAGGTAGCCAATTTGAACAAAGCTAAACTGATTCTTAAATTTGATGTTATTTCCAACATTTTTTTTGCTTTTTAAACAATATAGCACTTTACTTTGTTCCATTATATATCAGCCACCCTGTACATACGTGTATGTTCGTATGTATGTAGTCTATAGCCAAAGGTTTATTTTATTATCTCTGCACATTTGAATATTTATTTTCGTAAATTTTTATTTTCCGATCGTTTTTTTCTTTTTCCAAGTGAAACTTTTTAATAGTAACGCCAACAATAAGAGAAAAAAACTCTAACAAAAGCTTATTGTTTAAGAGAATAAAAGAGAAAAAAAGTTGTTTAAAGTTTTCTTTCATTTTTTTTATTTTTCCATTTGATAGGAAAATTTAAGGCAATTATTTTCTAAGTTATTAGTAAGCTTAAAGTATGCTACAAAAATTTGTTGTTGTATTGTTAAAACAAATTTATTTTGAAGCATACTTTTGTGATTTTAAGCAATTGTAAAAGAAATTTTTACGGCATACTAACACAAAAACAAGATTGAATGAAAAAAAAAATAAAGAAAAAAAACAACAATCTTTTTTAAAGCATACTTTTAGGAATACCAATTTGATTTCATTGCTTTCTTTTGGAATTTCACTCTCTCTCTCTTTTTGCTTTATAAACGCCAGTGGCCACTAGCCACTATTTCTATATTTATGATGAGTGTGTAGTATGCTCTTGCCACAGATAGATAGTGAGAATGAAACTGGAAAATTGTTATATAGATAGCTTAGGGTATAGCATGTGTTTAGATGTGTAAGTGTGCATTGGCAAGCTATTCGCTCTATGCTATTAACCTAGAAACCTTGCTAGCAATTTTCTAAATTCATAGTATTTGTTTTAAATTTAGCGTATACAATATCAAGTGTACTGCAGATACATGACTATACAACTGCTGTTGCTGTAGTTGCTGCTGCTATTGCCACTACAATAGATATAAAGCCAGCAGCCAAACCAGCCAACTCCTTCAAACTGAACCAAATAAAAAAAAATTTTTTTTTTATAAAAAAATTGCAATGAAAAAAAGGAACTAGAATAGCAATACCAACAGCAACAACAATTTCAAGCAGCAACAATAGCCAGCAGCCAGTAGTATTATGCATATTGTCAATGGATTTCATCGATTTTACGTGGTGTCTAGTTCATCCAGAATCATCAGTTCGTAGAGATGGCAAGAGACAGACCCAGAGAATAGAAAGAAGAAAACGAAAGCTTGTAATAAATTTGCTTGTTCATGTTCATAGTGGAGTTGAAAGTAACGAAGTAGATGGAGAACTAAAATAATAAAAAAAATTTTTTTTTTACCCTCGAGTTTTATACTCAAGGTATATGAAAAAGTGTCAGGTGCCATATGTGTAACATTAAGTCAGGAAATTTATTACGACTGCTTAATTTTAAAATAAACGTAAAAATATTAAATTTATTATCTTCCCTTCTTTCCTCTCCTTTTTAAGCAAAAAACAAAAAAATAGACTTAAAAATTAAGGAACAAACAAATGGAAGTTAAAGAAAATTGCCTTTCAAATGTCACTTGCAAACATTGAATTTCAAAATCAAAGCCCTAAAATTATTTATTTATCATCATCATCTCCTCTTTCCCATCAAATTCCTTTTGTTTTAATACATTTTAATTTTTATTTTAGAAAATTAAGTTTATTTTTAAAGTTTTTTGTCTTTAACCTTTGTTATGCCACACAAGGCAAAAATAAAATTCTTTTGACATTTTATTTGAAATGTCAAAGTTCTGTGTATCCCTTGTTTTTTATACAAAAAATATAAGTTCAAGAAAGTATTCGGTTTTCTTTTTTAAAATCATTATTGCCCATTTTTATGAACTTTTCATTTGTAACGCCTTAAGGTATGCTTATATTTTTATATTATATTCTATACCTAAAAGTATGCTTTAATTTATAAAGAGAAAAGAAATTTATTAGAATTTAGAAGACAAGAAAAAACATCCTGAGTAGTATGTTTGTGGGGTTTCTAGGGCACTTTTCCCATACAAATTTAGGAGCATGCCTACGCTACAGTCGGTCATGTTAGATTGCTCGATAGGTTTGCAATATGTAATGTATGTGATTGTTTTTTTGGATAATAAATTCTTGTCACGTGTTGGTCTTACATAAATCAAAAGTTATAGATACAAGACATCAAGCAGATCGTGATCAGATATAAACCAGATCGTGAGCAGATATAAAGCAGATCTAAATCAATTTCAAAACAGATCGAGATCAGATACAAGGCAGATTGTGATTATGATTTATACCTGATAATGATCTGCTTTGTATCTGATCTAGATCTGCGATGGCAATTTTGTACTGACATAGTTCTTCCAAAATCAGGGAAAAGGAAGAAGTTGGTCAGCACAAGGATTGCACAACAAAAGCATGACTACGCTGTACTGGAAAACCAGCCAGAAAGTTTGATAAACGAAGCTATATCCCTTATATCAGTAGACGATTGCTCCGTCAAGCTGACAAGCAGTGGGTAACCAAACAAAATGTATCTACACCTAGCAAGAGACGGGCACAGTCAGAGTAAGTGGATAAAAGCCTCCTCTTCCTTAGTATATTTGCATCCACATCTATCTGCATCGTTAAGTCTAATTTTTTCCGCGTGTCTAACCATGGCGCAGTGACCTGTAAGCACGGCTACTGTAGTCGAGATAACGTCACAACCAAGACGAAGTAATTGCTTAGTACTCCTCCTAACCATCAAGGGCCAAGATAGGTTGGCGTCCCGAAAGAATTTAAGCGCAATGTCCAACTTGACCGAGGCAAGTGGCATACCCAATTCAAAAGAAGAGGATTGCGGAAGGAGCTGTACCAGCTCTGGCGAGCTCGTCGGCACGGGCGCCTACACCAATGAGACACTGATGAAACACCCAGAAAGATGGTCGAGACAGCAGCGACATTCCCTACCTAGAGTTCGATATGTGATCACCCTTCGTGGTGTTCTCCTAGCCGTGCGCCCTTTGCTCCTTTTTGTTGCTTTCGTCTGTCCCTGTGCGCAGATAGGCATACGATCGTTGACAGTTTGAGTCAATTGCTACTGGTTCTTCGGCTCCGCTTCGTCACTCCTGTTGCTGCTACCGCTGTTTATATGCGGGCCCAAATTGCCCCTCTCCCATGCTGCATTATTCCCGTCATTGTCGCCCGTGCCGTCACCGCTGCTGCCAAGCCTGCTGCGTTGTTGTGTGTTTTTTTATCTCGTTCGTTTTGTCCACTCCCGGTGTCACTCCATGTGGTCAAAGCCTTGTCCGTGAGGGCGCTGTTCAATGTCAGTACTGTAAGTGTCGTTCTTTATGTTGATGTATGTTTATTGCTGTCGCTGTGGGTCATCAGTCCCGAGCTGTTTGGAGTTCAACTGGTAGTAATCGATTTGTCGATCAGACTTAATTCTGGTACCACGGGAACCTCGGTTTCAGTCTGGCTGTTAGTGTGGCCCCTTTGGGAGCATCTTGGTGGCTGTGGTTTGGACCCAAATCGCGGGAAGAGTCTAGTTAATGGGCTCCGTGTGGAGATGCGTTTGAAGTCGCCGTGGTCTAGTGGGTAGTGTGTTGGCTTATTAGACAAAAGGCCCGGGTTCGAATCCAAGGTCAGACATCAAAACAAAAAATATTTCTTCGGCGACTTCCTCTCAGCAGATTTCTAGCAAAGACTCTGAGAATAAAAATTGCCATGAAAAGCTTCTCAAAAATCTGTCGTTCGGAGTCAACTTTAAACTGTAGGTCTCGCCACTCATGTATAAAATTAACGCACACAACATAAGTGGTGTGAGAGGCTAGGTCGTAATCCTGACTGAAGGGTTGTAATGTCCAATTATGTATGTATGTATGTGGAGATGCATTTTTTTCAACCCAAAGATCGGAAGGAGTTTTAGATAGACTCCGCTCCTAACCAAGGGGGAAATCATGTCGAAATACATGGCTTCGTATTGGTAACAGTCTGTTGCATTTGGGGGCGTTGGTAGACGCATTGTATTTCAGCCTGTGAGAAGAGCACCGTGGGATTAGGTCCTCGCGGACAGGCACCCACGAAAACCCATCTTCGTCGATCCTAAAGTTATTATCGCAGCTTAACTATCAGGAAAGACCGAGACACGAGTGAAAGGAGCGACCCGGTAAATTAGTTTGGAACTTCAAATTTTCTTTTACTTCTCTCATTTGATTTTTATGATTTCTTTAATGAAAAATCTTTGTCTGATACGTTCTCTAATACATTCGACGTTTTCATATAACATTTTCATATAAAATTTAAAATCATTCCCTTAAAATATGCTTCAATTATTTAATACACTAACTCCTAAAAGTATTTCCATTGGGAAAAAAACTATTTCTCATAGCCAACATGCAAACTGGCAGCAAACTAACCAACCAAACAACCGACTCATTTATAAACCTCTTTAACCCATTTATAATTATAATGCGTGCGGTTTTTTTCATTATTAATTTCATTTTTTTTTGCCCCCATCTTGTTCATTTCACTCATTTAACGCTCGTAAAACAATTCAAAATAAATAGGCAAAGGCAGCACGAAAAAAATGGAAAAAAAATGGAAAAAATAGGAACGAAAGTAGTAGAACTAAAATTAAAACTAGAACTCTAATAGAAACAGAAAATGTTTAACTAAAGCAATTTATCACATGTCAGAAAGTGTATGTTTTAAACATAAAATATGATTAAAATGTGTGTGTGTATGTGTACGTATGTATGTATGAATATTTAATAACACAACACAAGAATAAAATCTCAGGCAACTAAAAACATATCCAAAAAAAAACTAGTGGAGAGAGAGAAAGAAAAATTACAAGGAAATGTTATACACGAACATGAAGGGTTAAGCAGCAACTTGTACAGAAATTTTTAAACTGCTCTTCCATAGAAAGTGAAAGATAATCGAAAGGGTTTGGGGTAGTACTACAGGCTTCTGACACACTTAATTTTGTTTGCGTATTTAAATTTTAGCTTCTTTTGTTCCCTTCTTTCTTTCTTTTTTCCCTCCTTTTCCATAATTGTATAGTTTTTTTAACATAAAAGGTCATATTTGTAAAGCCAAAACAGAGGAGTAGGAGATGGGAAAATATAAGCGAAGAAAACCAGCCCGTAGCTAATAGATGACACGCGTCAATTAATAACGAAACACATACGCCTGCACATACATATGGCGTACATATGGTAAAAGTTCTTAATGTTTTGCATAAACGTTTTAAAAGGGAAAAGAAAGGATTTATTATTCGTTTTTTTTTCCATACAGTGGGAGATAAAAATAAGCAACAGAAATTATTTACACTAATACCCCGGTTTGCGTTGCCTCGTTCTGCGTCTGCTTCGAAGTTGCGTCTTTTTAAAATTTCTGTGATTTCGAAGTTGCGCCGTTTTTGTTTTAGTTTGCGTCGCAATTTGGAAGTTGCGTCGTTAGTGCTTCGATATGCATCATTAATTCGAAAATGTTTGTACAAAACTAAAACAGAAAAAGGGGATTTCCCGTTTAAATCTGGTGCAAATTGAAAGATGTGTCTTTTTAAAATTTCTGTGATTTCAAAGTTGCGTCGTTTTTGTTTTAGTTTGCGTCGCATCCTTCGAAGTTGCGCCGTTAGTGCTTCGATTTGCGTCGTTAATACAAAAATGTTTGTACAAATCTAAAACAGAAAATGGGGGTTTCCTGTTTAAATATGGTGCAAATTCGAAGTTGTGACTTTTTAAAATTTCTGTAACTTCGAAGTTGCGTCGTTTTTGTTTCAGTTTGCGTCGCATGTTCGAAGTTGCGTCGTTAGTGCTTCGATTTGCGTCGTTAATACAAAAATATTTGTACGAAGCTAAAACAGAAAAAGGAGATTTCCCGTTTAAATTTAGTTCAAATTCGAAGTTGTGTCTTTTTTATTTCAGTTTGCGTCGTTTATATGAAAATGTTTATACAAAGCTAAAACAGAAAAAGGGGATTTCCCGTTTAAGTCGTTAGTCAGTAAATTAAATATTTTTTTATTGAAAAATCTATATTTTTCAGCTAAAATTCTGAATCTCGGGAACAATTAAATGAAAATCAATACAAATGTATGGAAAATCGTACTTCGTTTTGCGTCGCGTTTCTTCAGGCCCTATTAGCGACTATATACATAATTTGCCATTACAACCCTTCAGTCAGGATTACGACCTAGCTTCTCATATCACTTATGTTGTGTGCGTTAATTTTATACATGAGTGGCGGGACCTACAGTTTAAAGTCGACTCCGAACGACAGATTTTTGAGAAGCTTTTCATGGCAATTTTTACTCTCAAAGTCTTTACCAGAAATCTGCTGAGAGGAAGTCGCCTAAGAAATATTTTTCGTTTTGATGTCTGACCTGGTATTCGAACCCGGATCTTTTGTCTAATAAGCCAACACACTACCCACTAGATCACGGCGACTTCTAGTGTGTTTATTTACTTTTTTTTAATTAGAAAACAATTACAAATTACGTTAGAACTTATGCTCGGTGTGGTGTCATAGACTCTAGCTTTGACGATTTCCTTTCAGCAGATTTCTGACAAAAAATTTTTCAGAGTAAATAAATCTGTCATGAAAAAGTTTCTCAGAAATCTATCGTTCAGAGTCGACGTTAAACTATAGGTCCCGCCTCTAACGTATAAAATCAACGCACATAATATGAGTGGTGAGAGGAGCTAGGCCGTAATACTATTTGAAGGGTTGTAATGGCCAGTTATGTAATCTGTGTCATCTACTATTGGTATGTCCACTCTAAGAAATAGTCTTCAGTTCTGTCAATTTGGTCCCATTTTAGCAGTTAATTGGTCTATTGCAGGTGGATCTATACGAATCGACGGATTTTTTGTTGTTTACTCCTGACTTATCTTAAACCAAATTTCATATGACTTGTTGGAATGACAACAGCTTTCAATCGTATATATTTCAGTTGGGAAAATACTTGCAAGTTTCAGTCTTCATGTTTTCTAAATATATTATTTAGGCCTTGAAAATCTGTCTTACTGATCCGTTACCGACCACTATTTCTGCAGAGTCCTTGCCAAGATCCTAGATCCGATAGATCGGCTCATGATGCCTTTAAAGAATATCATCATATCAAAACTGTCTCCCATCATCCTTGCCACGCACTGTATTGATCTGGCCTTTACTAGCATATGCAACGGACTTAAATCCCATGCAACTTAAATCCTCAATTATGGCAATGATAATTAGGCTACTTAGCAGGCCTCGTTGGTTTCTAGTGATGTGAACTGTGAGGATTACATTATAGCTTCTCACATAATCCATGTTGTGTATATATGCTCATTTTATCCATGAGTGGTGGACCAACACCGGTATTTTGCCAGAAGACTATTGCTTCCTAGTCGAGTTTGGGTTAGAACCGCAAGTTCCTGTTGGTCCTACTAATCTACAGCGACTGCATTTAATCATTACTTACTTAGTCACTTTTTTTAATTGATCATTAACAACCCGATTAACGGATTTCGTCCTGCCTTAACACATCCTTACAGACGCCTCTGGTTCTTGCACAACTACGCCTGTTGGTCAAACCAATCGGTGACAGGGTTACCTTCCAACGGATTCAAGGTCGTCCTCTTCGTCGACTTCCACAAATCCTCGCATCAAATATTCGTCTCGCCGGAGCATCCTCCACCATTCGAACGACAAGACCGAGCTAGCGCAGCTGTTGGATATTAATACGCTGTACAACGTCTATGTCGTAGAGGAGCTCATACAGCTCACTACGGGTTAAAGGGCTTGTGAATCTTCGATTTTATGTTCTCTTGAGGAGAAGATATGCACTTATATTGAGTAAATCGCAATATTTCATATAAAATGTCAATTAGTTATTGTTCAATAAATTCATAAATTGTTATAATATTGATTGAAAGTTGAAATACAACACTGTAATAAGTACGTTCAGCGAGCATATTACAATTTTCCGAACACTTTCTATTCAAAATGACGAACAAAATAAAACAGCAAGAAAAAAACAAAAACATTACTGTTGAAACAACCAGCTGTCAAATGAATATTGAATAACCGGCTGAACAGCGTATATTGTTATGTGTAAACACTTAAAATATCGAAATCGAATATTGATTCAATAAATGTACAAGTCTGAACATAGTATTAAGAGGTATTGTGTGTATTTTATTCAATACCTTTGAAGACAATCTACTGCTGTTTGTGTTTATCACATATGGTTATGGTGCCTCTATGTTCCTTTGTAGTGCCGGAGGCGTGTATTTTCTAAACTGTGTCAACATATCTTTGTCTCCCACTGTTTAATCTGTTACGTGGCTTTCTGTATGCCAATATGTGTGCATAAAATCTAACTCTATATACGCGTTTATTGTGTCCTTGGGTTATAATTTAAGTTTCATTTTTTTTCTCCTTCTTCTATTTTTCCCTTTGCCGCTCTCGCATTTAAATACTTTATGGGAGTTTTTCTTTATCATTTTAATTATTTTTTTTAGTTTCTTTTTGCGTTTTCTTTATAAAATTGCTTCAAGGTTTTTATGTTTGTTTATGATTTTATGTTTAACTAGAGGTTTTATACATAAAAGCCACAAGAAAATTTCAAGAAAAACCTTTTTAATAAATGCTAATACGAGTACATACGCAATACCTTACATTAATTAGTTACTTACTACTCTGTGAGTAGAGATTTTCAAAATAACTTTTTATTAAAATTTGTTTGCCGTCGTTGGTTACATTTATTTAATTGTGGTTATAATTTTTAAAATTTTTTTCTTAGAATTAAATTAATTTTTAATTAATTTCATAAATGAATGAAGTAATATTTTAACGCCCTAAAAGGCTATACAGGGTCGGCTGATATGTATTGCAACCAACTTCAGGTTGTTATCATTTATAAACCGTTCGTTTGACAGCTCTCAGATTTATTGCAGTGACAGTTCATTTTATTATTAACAAGCTTACAAAAGCATTTTGATCTATTGCATTCAGAAAAAAAATTATTCGTTATGGAATTCAAGCGTGATAGTGTGATTGCTTTATATGTGGCTGGAAAACCAAAGGAGGCTATCGTTAGAGCCCTCCATTATTTAAATGTGAATAAATCTTTTGTTTCTCGTACCATTGCTCGTTACCGTGATACTGGCAGTGTTGTACCGCCAAAAATGATCCGAAAAGTGAAGGCCAGATTTGAATGAAATCCACGCCGCAGTGGTAGAAAAATTCCTCCTGAGCTAAACATAACGCGAGAACGGATGCAACAGATGTTGAAAAATGAGCTTGGACTAAAGCGATTGAAGTTCCAAAAAGTGCAAGAGTTTACCGATGAACAAAAAAAAGTTAAACTGGAAAGAGCCAAGGAGTTACTTCCCTTGCACGAAAGTGGCCAGTTACCGCATTTAGTTTTCTCCGATGCAATTGAGCAAACAAAATGATCGGGTTTACTTGCCAAAGGGGTCAGCTGAAAATTTACACCTGCTATTGGCCACCAGAACTCAAGCGCCGCCAATGGTCGCTCCCCGTTCGTATTCGTCGAGTAAGGGGTCAAAATAAATGCCGAATATTCTCGGGAAAATGTCTTAAAGACAGTATTGAAGCCCTGGGCAGACAAACATTTCTGACAGGAGTCACCACCACCACACTCAGCACGTGTCAACCAAGAATAGCTTAAAAAGGAGGTTCCTCTCTTCATTTCTACCGCACAATGGCCACCTAAATTTCCGGATCTCAATCCGTTGAACCTTTGCGCCTGGGGCATTTTGGAGAGTAAGGTTCTCACTAAAAACTACCAAAATATCAATTATCTCAAGACCGCGCTCCGCCTGGATTGGGCCAACATACTGCAGAGCCACTTTAGGTCAGCCTGTGATGACTTTGTAGGCCGTTTGAAGTCCATAATTCGTACCAAGGGTGGCCAATTCGAATAAATCCAAACTGATTCTAAAAGTTGATGTTTTTGCCAACATTTTTTGCTTTTGAACAATAAAATTAATAAAAAAAAAAATTAAAAAAGTATAACGCTTTACTCTGTTGCATTGTATATCAGCCACCCTGTAAGCTTAGGTTGAAAAGTTGTAAAAAATTGGCAAAGAAATTAATTCATCTTACTCTTGCTCACATGTAAGCAGTATTCTAAAAATGGCTCAATTTCACTGCGGCACGATACTTAGAAATAATTAAAGTCCACTCGTAGGCAATTAAAGGCTTGGTGCCACGCCCACATATCCAATAAGTATTTAATATCGCATATCACATAAACTGCAACAGCTAAAGTCCTGAAATTTAGTATGGATGACTTTGACGTATATATGAACAAAATGGATGGATTGGCTATAGTGGGCGTGTCATCTCCCATAGTCTATATATATAAAAATTAATGTTTGTTTGTATATACCTTATAGAATCTCAAACTATGCATTTGATTATGTTAAGATCTTCAACAAAGTTGTTGCGCATGAGCCGACGAAGATTTCTAAGTTGGTATGACCAATTTCCAATAGGTGGTGCCATTCGAAAGGAATTAAATCTTAAACTGTGCATTCTTTAACAAAGTTGTTACGTATGAGTCGACGGAGATTGGGGCGATTAATTTCCGATGGATGGTGTCACTAAAAATTATTCAAAATGAATGACAAGCAATTGGTCGAACTACACCCGAAGCACGAAAGAAAAGAGTATTACGAGCGTCAGAATCAAATGAGCACTGTGGCTGGAAAATCCTCGAGTATATGCCGTTGAGACCCGTTCGCATGAACCACTTGAGCAACGAGAAGTGAGATTAGAAACTGATCGAATGCGTATCGAAAGGGCCTGTGTACCTTTCATCTGCATCATCAGGACAAGGAGAAACAAAATTAATTGGGCATTTGTGTAATGCCTTTCCTTCAAATTTATTTTAGTTGGGGGGCGCAGCAACACGTGCAGGGTACAGCTAGTACATTATATACACCAACTGCCGGTTTTTTTTTTTTTGCATTACCTGTTTTCAGTAGCCCATTACGAAACCCTTAATAGAAAATGCCAACTGCGTTTTACGCATTTGCATGACTGGCATACATTTTTCTGCTGCTTTTTTTTTTGTATTTCATTTGAAACAAATTTTTTTTCTCTCATCATCTCAGAAATTCAAATTTAAATACATTTTTCCGTGCGCTACGCAAACAATGTGAAATTAAAATAAATGCGAATGCTTTTTTCCCCATCCTCGTAAAATGCCATTCGACGAACAATTTTAATTTTGAATAGAAAAACGGGAAAAAAATGAAAATTTATTTTAATTTGTGTTCTTCTAATTGTTGCTTAACTAATACGTTTTTTCTTTCTCTCTCTCTCTCTTTTTCTCTTTCCAGGTAAGTTTTTACTTTCCATTTACCCACACCATGAAACGGCAACCAATGGAGCTTACAAGTTGGGCTATGGGGCTGTATGTTATTGTATGTGATTTACTGAGGCAGGCGATATCGTTTAAATTATATGGCAGGCAGTGTACGTACGTAGTACGTACCAGGCAAGAAACGTGTAATTAAAAAGTCATAAGGCGCACGTTTTGTACGTGAAACTTAAATAATTAGCTAAAGTGAGTTAAAGTGAGTTAAATACCGCTGATTCAATGTACGTCTCCACTGATTCTACTCTGTTTTGCTGTGGCGCTCTAGTATTTTTTTCATTTTTTTCCTTTTAATTCTCTTGTTATTCCTTAGGAGGTATGGATGGCATGGGGTTGAGGAGTTAATGTGGGAACACTGTGAGTAGTAGTAGTTGTTATTAGTAAATCACTGCTAGTTTTTGTTGTCTACCTGTTTTGTTTTCTTTTGTTTTGATTGTAAGTCAAGGTGGTGTAGTTAGCTAAGGGTACTCAAGGATATTGTTTTATTTAAAAATGGTTGCCTCATTTAGTGTACATGTGCTCTAGTGCGTTTCTATTAAATTAATTTAAACAAGCGGAAGTTATTAAATTTGTAAAGATATTTTAACACTAAGGGGTAGCAAATTAATTAAAAAAGAAACAGAAGACATTGACAGATATTAGTACAGTTTATACTAGGAATGCCAAATGAGATTGATTTTGAAAAATCCCTGGACAAGTTTTAAAAGAATTCCGGTACGGCAGGGATTTGGGATTTCCCAATTGGCATCCCTAGTTTATACATCATCATTAAAGATCGAATAAAAAAATTTAATAGAATTTATTCGCCATTTAGTCGAGGTATTTTATTCAATTTTTTAAACACAATTTTTTTTAACGCAGCAATTAATTTAGACTCTAATAGCAGATTATATAAAAAATTGAAATAGACTGGTAACGCAGCCTGTTGGAATTACTTATCATTCTTCATTTCAATAAAAATTAAACGATTATATTGACATCTCCATTCCATAACGTTCTAAGTGTACTTAGAACGTTTTTAATATTCTTGCATTTTTCAATTCCACGTTCTCTAACTTAAATCCTGTCAAAATTTGGTTAAGATGCTCCAATCCGTTCCGCACTTATAGGGAAAAATCTACTTACAATTCACTTATACAGGGTGGCTGATATATAATGCAACAAAGTAAAGCTCTATATTTTTAATTTTTTTTTTTTATTAATTTTATTGTTCAAAAGCAAAAAATGTTGGAAATAACATCAAATTTTAGAATCAGTTCAGATTTTTTCGAATTGGCCACCTTTGGTACGAATTATGGCCTTCAAATGGCCGACAAAGCCATCACAGACTGAACGAAAGTGGACTCTGCGGTATTTTGGCCCATTCCCGGCGAAGCGCCGTCTTGATATGATCTACACTTTGGTAGTTTTAGTGAGAACTTTACTTTCCAAAATGCCCAGGCGCAAAAGTCCAACGGATTTAGATCCGGAGATTTTGGTGGCCATTGTGCGGTAAAAATGAAGCGAGGAACCTTCTTTTTAAGCCATTCTTGGCTGACGCGTGCTGAGTGCAGTGGTACTGAGTCTTGTTGGAATGACCATGATCTGCGTCCGAAATGTTTAGTCTGCCCAGGGCTTCAATACTGTCTTTAAAACATTTTTCCGATAATATTCGTCCTTTATTTTGACCCCACGGTCGATGAATACGAGCGTTGAGCGACCATCCCGTTTTACTTTTTCACATATTAAAATATTGAACAGAATCCCCACAGAAATACTTAACAAATTCCCAAATTCCTATGCTTGTATTAAGGCGAACTTAATCATTAATACTATTCGATATAGCGAGGAAGTGGCCGTAGTTTAATAAGCAGCATTTTAGATTATTAGACGCAAGACTTCACACCCCATGTTAAACATTTCAAACAAATCGAAATATGAAAAATATTTTTAGGCGACTTCCTCTTGCAGATTTCTGGTAAAAACTCAGAAAGTTAATAGAACTGTTACGAAAAGCTTCTCACAAATCCTTCGTTCAAAGTCGACTTTAAACAGCAGGTTCCTCCACTCTTGTTTTAAATTCATACACACACGACATAAATGGTATGCCAAGCTTGGTCGTAATCCTGATTGAAAGGTTGTAATCAGCATATGTAATGTTTCAACGCTTGTATGTACATATAATCAGGATTAGATTGTGATCATAGTGCATATAAAATTTCACAGTAAAGTTTAGGTAGGTGGTTGATTATTCACTTACTTACTTACTTAATTGATCAGTAAAATTCGTTTAGCCAGGTTTAAAACCTGGCGTTTCACACCATCTATGCAGTTTGCATACATTTCATCTAAGGCTGGCGAGATTTTTGGAGAATTTTTCATGGCAATTTTATTTACTCTCCAAGAAGATTGTTAAGAAAAAGTTCCCGAAGAAAATTTGTTTTCATGTTTCATTTTGTTCGATGAGTCTTAGCAGGGATACGAACCACAGGTTCTCGTCTAAACAGCCAACACAATACTTGCTAGACTACGACGATTTTACTATCTATTTAACCTATTATTGTCTAACTAGTTTTTAAGAATTAAATCCTGTTTAACTGCGTTCAATTGTTGACAGCATAATTTTGAATTGAAAGTTTCTCTGGATGAGGAAAACTTCTCAGAATATTGTTCAATTTGGATACGAAGAAGTGGCAATTCATTAGCATATATTTCTTACGAGAGGAAAACAGAATATTATTGAATTTGGACGAGAGGGAGTGGCAATACATTCGAATACTCCTCTCAAAACGTATGTGGAATTTGTTTATTTCAAGCTGATCATTGCTGGCAGTTCGGAACTAATTGAAAATAATTAGGTAGCTTTATAACGCTCAGCCTATCTCAAGAAACAATCGAAGATCAGTTTTCTAAAAATGGATGCCAGTACCGTATGTAAATTCTGTGATAAGGGAAAGGAGTCACCAGAAAACATAACCTCAACCAAAATGGCGTTGTAGTCGTCATAGTCTAGTAGGTAGTGTGTTGGCTCATTAGACGTGAAGCCTCGGTCCAAAACACAGATCAGACATCTCCAACAAAAATGGAATACGGAAAAAGATTTCTTCGGCAACTTCTTCAAGATTTCTAGCAAAAACTCTGAGAGTAAATAAAAAATTACCATGAATAGCGTCTCAACATCTGTCGTTCAGAATAGACTTTAAATTGTAGGCCCGGTTCTCTTGTATAGAAACTAGCACACTCAACATATGCATGTGATATGAGAAACTAAGGAGTGCGCACAAAAAAAATTAATACCGTTATTTTTTTCTGTTAGTCATCTGTTTCAAAATCCACGTGCAAAATTTCATTGCAATAGCAAAAATAGTTTTTTGAAAATGGGCACCCAACAAGAATATCGTAAAAAAATAATTGAAATTTTCAATGAAAAACCGTGCCGCTTACAAAAAACGATTCCTATGCTCTCAGGGATTAACCAAAAACAGTTTCTAAGGTAAGAATAAAACAATATAAGGAGACTTTGAGTATTGAGAGATTGTTTTAGTTGGCAAATGCTGACTAAAACAAAGCAAGTAAAATAATACGTTTTTTTCTACAACATCCTAAAATGTCTGGAAGAAAAGTTGCTCAAAAGTTGGATGCTCTGAGACCTTTGTCAGAAAAAAAATTTTATACACAAAAGGAATTCAAATATTATTTAATCCGCCACTTAGTTTTATTTCTATAGCGAAAAGTGTAAGTCAAGTTTTTTTTCGTGCGCACTCCTTAGTTTTAAAGAAACAAATCTTGTTTAATTGCGTTCAATTGTTGACAGCATAAATTTGAATTGAATTTGTCTTCCGAGAGGAAAACTTATCAGAATATTGTTGAGTTTGGATCAAAGGAAGTGGCAATACATTAGAGCTTCAATTCAGCCACTAATGGTATGTGGAATTTGTTTATTTCCATTTGCTGGCACTTCGGGCCAAATTGAAAGTAGTGAAGTAGCTTTATAACGCTAATCTCAAGAAACAATCAAAGATCAGTTTCTTAAAAATGGATGCAAATATCGTATGTCTGTGATGAGGGAAAAACAAAAATGGAATAAGAAAAAAGATTTCTTCGGCAACTTCCTCTCAGAAGATTTCTCGCAAAAACTCTGAGAATAAATAAAAAATTACCATGAATAGCTTCTCAACATCTATCGTTCAGAATCGACTTAAAGCTAACACACACAACATATGTGATATGAGAAATTAGGTTGTAATCCTGACTGGTTGTAATCCTGGCTGAAGAGTTATAATGACCAACCTATGCGACGTAGATTTCAGAGAGAAGCTGGGCAAAGGGTTATCTTTATCGAACAATATTCCGCGTTTCGTCAGGGCAACAGGTTTGTTGGAGACGTTATATAGAAACCAAATATAGGTTGGGACTAGAAGCAGCTTATCGTTTGATCGCAGTGCTTTAATAACCTTGTATGACAATACTACGTGTTCAATATATACTTGGCATCGTTGTAAATATTTCTATGGCCTTCACGAGATACAAATCCTTACGCTGGCATTTTGAAAAACAATGGGGGGGAGGGTAAAGATAAAAGTTTTTCATCTCTCTTCTCTTATATGAGAAGGATCAATAGGGATGTGTCAGTTGATTTGTGGCAAAATTTAAAATACCAGCCATTGATAGAAGGCTTCCGAGCAATTTGATAAGAAAGAATTGCTGGAATATTCTTCATCTCTCATCCACTATATAAAGCGTATCTAATACTGAGTGGATGTTTCTTATTTTCCAAATATGAAAGCAGATATTTTAGAGGATCCTTAAGCGGATTCTTGGTTTTTTTTCTCCCACTAAACTCACTCCTTTTATTTCTAAACCAGATTATCATAAAATGAATGTGGTGCTGCAGCGAATACCAAAAAAACAAAGCAAAAAAGGATGTAATCAAGTCAAGTGTTGTGCAAATACACCATCATTGGTGGTATAATAAAAGGAAAAAAAAACAAATCTTCTCTCTCTCTCTCTCTCTTTCACTCTCTTTTCATCCGTTAAGTTACAAACAAAGTAGATTAAATTCGCCTTCACTCTCTTAACTCTCTTGCCAATAGCAGTATTTGTGTTAATAATTTTGATTTCTTCAAGCATATTTTCTCTATGTTTTCTTATTGGTTTTTGTTGTTTCTGCATACACTGCATTGCATTGATCAAGTTCCATATATTTTTTCCATTCGATTCTTTTTCCTTTGCTTTGCATAAATTTCATTTTCGATTTGTGTTGCCAGTCGTTGTTCAAATCGATTTCAAATTGTAAATCACAATCGAATAACAGAATAACACTACACGAGTATACTTCGATAAAACAAAAAATGTATGAAAGAGAAATGAAACTAAATTACTAATAAATACATACATATGTACACATATACACATACACATACCATAGCATAATCAATACTATACATATGTACGTATGTACTTACTTATGTGATTGAGTGTAAGTATGCACATATGTATGCATACAACTGACATAGTTTCATTTCCACTTGAGAAACTATCATTAAACTATACTCCATAATGTTGTATGTACTACTATATGTACTATTCACAATAATAAAAACAACAATTGCAACAACAAACAATTGCAACAATAATAACAATTGTATGCTATGCAATGCTATTTTGTTATGCATTGCTATTCCATGTTCTACATATGTAACTGTCTCTCTGTCTGTCTGTCTGTCGCTCTCTATCTGTCTGTCCGCTTTTCTATCCGCATTACGTTATGTATGTACGGTATGATATGTCTTGTTAGTACAGGGTATTTCAAGTTTAAGTGTGTTTTTTTTCATTCGTCAGGCATTAGGCATTGGACAGAATGAATAGAAATTACTAAAGTCTAGTTCAATTGCACTCGAGAATCAATAAATCTATCGAAATCCTACTAAACGAAAGTGGAGACATTTGCGATCATATTATTTGACCAATTGATACTAGAGTTGAAACATATCGGCGACTTCCTCCCAGCCGATTTCTGGCAAAAACTCCGAGAGTAAATGTTACTCGAAAAATCTGTTGTTAGGAATCGACATTAAACTGTAGTGCCGCAACTCACGTAAAAAATTACCGCACACAACATAAGTGATACGAGAAGCTATGTCGGTTTGATTGAACGGTTCTACAGTATTCCCTCGATTTACGTCGTCTCGATTAACGTCGTCAAAAATTTTGTTCCCTTCAACTTCGATTTACGTCGCCTCTGTTATTTGAAGTTATTTTAAATTCGATTTACGCCGCCATTTTCCGGAACATTCTACAACGTAAATCGAGGGACTACTGTAGTGACCAATTGTGTACGTATGTCTGTACAAACATTAGATGACACGAAAACACTAGGAAATTTTATTGGCAATTAGGCAACTGATCACCAGTGCATTCTGTACCATTCGGATTTCCAATTGATTTTTAGGGCTAAACTATTGGCAGTCAGGCTCAACCTGGATGGACATTCACATTCAGGTCGATCATATGGTTTCTTTTTACCTTCTGAATAGAGCATTTGGATTTTAGAATGCCTTATCAGAGCAACCATAGATTACCAGTGGCATTCTCGGGTTGATAACGATGAATAGTATGGCGGCAGAGGGCCATGACCAATTTGACAGCACCATAATGGATGTTAGACTGCACAATTTTATTTAAAAATTTCTTCACTTTCTTATACAACCAGACTGCGATTTAGTCTCTAACGGACGTTTCTTCGACGTTCATCCCTGTCTTTGAATACAAAGCATTTTTCATGGTAAGTGCGAATATTACAGAGATAAATGGAGGTATGGACTGCAGGACAGGACATGGTCAGGGTTGGCACAAAGCTCATAATCTGCGGTATGCAACATAGGTGTATTCCGTTACTTTAGCTTATTATTTCTAGCCTATTTGTCAGCGATGTCTACTTTGTTTATAGGAGGAAGATTCGTATTACACTGCATGATTCTACACAACTTTTATGAGTAAGAAAACTACTGAGTCATCTATCGTACAATTTTTAACCTTACGGAGCACTGTCTCATACAAAGGCCATCCGATTGCCTTGGCATTCTGTCGAATGATTAAAGCTAGAACTGCGGGTCTGAGGAGAAGTAGGATATGAAACAAATGAGTACTCATGAGTCAGAGCATGCTTTTACCATGAAGAGATTGAATTTCATAAACTGACAGTTTCTGTAATCCTTCATTGGCCGTATCGGATATTAATTACCTCCTCAAGAGAGGCCTTAACGATGAGATCTTGTTCTTTTGTCCGTCACGTAATATAGCTTTCTGTAGAAATGGAGGTTGTCGTTACATTCTTAATCCTTTTCACAAGCCAGTTTAGATAGCTTCAGACCTCTAACCAAAAGGGAAGTCATGTCCAAATGTCAAGCTTCGAATTGCTAATCACGTATGGTGAGTGTGATACCCTTATGCATATCATGTGGTTGTATCATTGTGGGAGAGAACATTGGTAGACCCATTGTTACCATCCGCGCTTTGAGCACCATCATATCGGAATTCACAGTAAGCCTTGGACAAATGTAGCAAAGGGTGTAGGTAAGTCTGTAGAAGTGTTGAGTTCTTAATGTTTTATCTCCTTTCGTTGGCTTTTTATTACAAAATAAACTCTCCAATGAAGAGTTCTTTATAAGTTTGGTCTTCTCGTTTTAAGATTGCTGCTAATGCCATATAGTGCTGCCATTAAGTTCGTCAATTTATTATCATCAAATCGAAAACAGTGAATCTTATTGTAGAGACTTTAGATACCCTAACATAGGTGTTACCAGTACTCACTTTTGTGTACAGTTTGCCATTCAAACCAAGGAAGTCGCCGTGGTGTAGCAGTTAGTTTGCTGGCTTATTATACGTAAAGCCAGGGTTCGAGTCCCAGGCTAGACCTCAAGATAAAATACAAAAAAAGTATTTTTTCGGCGATTTCTTCTCTGCAGATTTCTGGCAAAAACTCTGAAAGTAAATAAAATTGCCATGAAAAGTTTCTTAAAAATTTGTCGTTCGCAGGCGACTTATGTATAAAATTAACACACACAACATAAGTAGTGTGAGAAACCGTGTTTCTTCTCCAAGCCTATTGTAGAACTATAGGGAATTTTCGGTAAGTCCTTTACCAGTGTTAACTCAATGCTATCTTTCGTGTTCAGTGTTGTTAATATCGTCCGCCTTGATCTCGGGAAATATCGATTAAGCATCTAAAGGCTAAACCAGAGTCCAGAATCAATTGAACTCTTTTAAGTCTACACATGAGGGAAATTTCTAAAATCACGTTAAAACTTTCAACAAAAGATTTGCCACAAATAAGCTGGCCAAGTTCTCCTTAGGATAACATTCAAGAATTGTAGAATTTTGGCTTACATGCCAAGGAACTTGATAAATTGCCATTAAAAGAAAACAACTCAAACGTGACAGACTCTGTAAGTAAGTAAGAATGTGTGGGTATTAATAAGTAGCACACATTGTTGTAGTTTTTTTATGACTGTGTATGTATGTAGTGTGCGTGTATTTTTCATTGCTAGTTATAGTCATAGCATTAGCATTAGTTATTGTTGTATTTGTTGTTGTTGTTGTTGCAGTTATAGTGGTTGTATAAGTGACAAACAGCTTTTGATTTGATCAAATAAATTGATTTCATTACACATTGCATTACAATTTATTCAATTCAATATATTCACAACACTTCACTGCACAACAGTTTTGTTTCTTTTTCATTTTTCTTCCTATTTACACTTTGGCAAGAAAGTGTACATACATACTGTACATTCCACACATACATGCATACATTCTCTTGAAATTGTAAATGTATGGAATTGAAATTGTTCAACAAAAAAAAAAAATATTCTACTCGCATAAGAATATGAAATTGTCATAAAATGTCATCTTTTTTTATCCTATTTTTCATGTTTTTCTTCTCTTTCTTATTCTTCTTTTTCTATATGAATTCCGTATATGAGTGTTGTAGAAACAAGAAAACCCAGGAAAATAGAAGAGAAAATGAAATTTACAAGAAATTTACACAATAAGGCTATACAACAGCAACAACGACATCACCAACAACGTATATCAATCGTAGGAATAAAAAAAAAAACAAAATTCCAGGATTGTAATACATTTTGTAATATTGTCTAGTATAGTCGTTAACAAAAGTGTGCTTACTGTACTGGGTCTTTACTTTACTTTGTTTTTAATAATTGCAAACAAAATTGTTTGTAATATAAGGATCTTCTCATTTGTGGGATAATTTTTATTTACTTAGTGCCCTTTAAATTAATACCGCATACTGTGTTGGAAATTTTTTTAAAAAGGCTTCATATTTTATTCATAAATTCTTCGAAATTAAATTGCACACATGGCATGTGAAGGACTTTCACAAAAATATACGACAATACTGAGAGAAAACTGAACATTCTGCAATGAAGAGAACTGATTACTCGAGTAATTTACCAGGAACTTGTCCGGCCTCTTTGCAGCTCATCAAGTGCTAACCACAAAGGTATCTTTAGAGCAATAGGGTTAGGGGAAGGCTATGTATTATATTGTTTAGACGTACTACTTTAGTAACTCTTAACGAAAATACAATACAATACAACAAAATCTTTTACCTGCAGAACACTGGAATTGACGATTTTGTAATGGTAATGCTGTTTCCAATGTGCGGAACACTATTGTAAGTACTCAATGACTCTACAGTGTATTGTAAAACTACTTAGTAACTTGTGTAGTCGTCGTAGCCAAGTAGATAGTGTGTCGGCTTTTAAGACAAAAGGTCATGGTTCAAACCCTGGGTCTGACATCAACACGAAATTATGAAAAAATATATTTCTTCGGCGACTGCCTTGCAGCAGAATTCTGGCAAAAACTCTGAGAGGAAATAAAATTGCCATGAAGAGCTTCTCAAAAATCTGTCGTTCGAAATGGACTTTAAACTGTAGGTCCCGCCACTCATGTATAAAATTAATTCACACAGCATAAGTGGTATGAGAAGCTAGGTCGTAATCCGGAGTGAGTTACATAAATAATACAGTCCTGCATGGGTTTTGCAAATAAGATGGCGCTGATCACAAATCTGGTTTCAAGAACTTTCCATCACGTCAGGTTTTCGAAGAATTATAGAGCTAAACACTGACATGTTAAAACCATCGCTATTATCAGAAATTGACAATTGATCTTTGCTCTTTAAAATGAGACCAAAGCCAAATTGTTTGCATGCGCCTTTAAAGTAGGGAATGGGTTTATGTCAAGGTGTGCAAGAGAAAATTAAACACATTACGTAGATCCTTAAAAATTCATCAAATATACTTGAAAATTGTTACTCTGGGGTTTTTAGGGTTGCTGATTACAGATCTTTATTCAGATTTTAAAAATTCAAAATGGCGAATCCAATATGGCGGTAACAATTTTCAAGTAAATCCGATTAATTTTATAAACCTTGACTACCAGATTCGTGTTCAGCGTGCAAAATAATTTCGTAAACATCGAAAGCACCGTAAAGCACAAAAAAAAAATCCACATTTGCAGCGCTGTGTAATTGGCCATTACAACCCTTTAGTCTGGACTACAACCTAGCTTCTCACTGTACCCATGTTGTGTGAGTAAATTTTAGCCATGAGTGACAGAATCTACAATTTAATGACGATTCCAAATGATAGATTTTTCATGGTAATTTTATTTTAATCTCAGAGATTTTGCCAGGAAAACTTTACATTTTTTGTTATATTCGAGAAGTCTGAGCTAAGGTTCGTTCAACTTTATGTAAAACTACAGCGATCTAAAATCGAAATTATCTGGAAATCAGTTCAAATGATACCTATCCTGATCCTATCCTGAGTACAGGGGAACTAAACTCAATCTAGCAATTGATGTGCTAAAAACGACAGGCATAAAACTGTCTTTTTGTGGTCTATTTACTCACATTAAGTTGTACTCCAACATGCTTCTGAACAGTAGTATTGACCTGATAATCTATGGAACCTGCTTGGACTATGAGATGACAGTACCATATGCCTGATTATATAGAGAAACTGTATGACTTATGGGATTAGAGGATGGGTTCCTTCAATTCTTAACAGATTTTTTGACTACTGTTAGCAGACGAGCAGTAGCCGGAGTAGGGACTGATCACTATGAAATAAACTTCCAGGGGAGAAGTTTGTGGCAACCTTATGATGCACATTTACATACATAATGCGCCTTTACAATATTACAACTAGTCAGGATTGCAACCTAGCTTCTCACACCACTTATGCTGTGCTTTTTATAAATGAGCGGCGTACAACAAATTTTTGGAAAAGTTTTCATGGCATTTTTATTTATTGACAGAGTTTTCCAGCTGAAAGAAAATTTTTTTTTCATAAAGGGTCCGCCAAATAAATTTATTATTTTGAAAATGCTTTAAAAAAAATCTACTTAATATTTTCTTAAATATCTTTTTTTTATTTGATTATACTTATCCTTTCGGTTAATAATGGAAAATAATTTCATTGAAATGGCTGCCTCGGCTGGCCATGCAGTAGCCTACACGATCGGTTCAATTTTTAAGCACATTATCGATTGTGTGGAGCTGTATTTCATCAATGACTTCACGAATATGGTACTTTAAAGCGTCAGTTGTCTCTGGCTTATCGGCGTAACTTTTATCTTTGACGGCACCCCACAAATAATAGTTCAACGGCGTCAAAACGCAGCTCCGAGGTTGCCAAACGACATCAGCTTTGCGGCTAATAATGCGATCTTCAAAAACAGGGCGCAGCTTATTTTCTTAAATTTCTTTTTTTATTTGAAAGTACAATCCTTTCGGTTAATAATGGAAAATATTTTTATTCAAATGGCTGCCTCGGCTGGTCATGCAGTAGCCTACACATTCGGTTCAATTTTTAAGCACATTAGCGCTTGTGTGCAGCTATATTTCATCAATGGCTTCACGAATATTGTCCTTTAAAGCGTAAATTGTCTTTGGCTTATCGACGTAACACTTATATTTGATGGCACCCTACAAATGATAGTCCAATGGTGTTGAAACGCAGCTCCGAGGTGATCAAACAAGATCAGCTCTGCTGCTGATAATACGATCTTCAAAAACAGGGCGCAAAATATCGAGTGTAGCTTCGGCTGTGTCTGGCGCGTAGCGTCGTCCTATTGAAACCAAATATTGCTAATATCCTCCTCTTCAATTTTTGTGAAGAAAAATTCATTCAACATGGCCCGAAAACAATCGCCATTGACTGTAACGGCCACTCCTTGCTCATTTTCGAAGAAAATGGCTTAGTTAAGACTCTGGAGGAAAATCAGCACCAAACAGTGACTCGTTTTGGGTGCGTTGGCTTTTCAATGTATGCGTATGGGTTTTCTGTGCCCTAAATGCAGCAATTTTGCTTGTTTACTTACCAGCCAATATGAAAATGAGCTTCATCTGAAAAGATTTTTGGCAAAATCAGCATCCTCTGTATGTCGATCACAGGCCCACTTAGTGAAGCGAAAACGCGTATACACAACCATATTCGTTCAACGGAAGGATAAAACTAATAATATGTCAAATCAGACATGAGCTAAGTGTTGCCATTCACGAAATAAGCAGTAGTTGAAAAAAAGTCGCCGTGGTCTAGTGGCTAGTGTGTTGGCTTATTATACAAAAGGCCTAGGTTCGAATCCCAGGTCAGACATCAAAATGAAAAAATATTTCTTCGGCGACTTCCTCTCAGCAGATTTCTGGCAAAGACTCTGAGAGTAAAAAATTGCCATGAAAAGCTTCTCAGAAATCTGTCGTTCGGAGTCGACTTTAAACTGTAGATCCCGCCAATTGTGTATAAAATTAACGCACACAACATAGTTGGTGTGAGAAGCTAGGTCGTAATCCTGACTGAAGGGTTGTAATGGCCAATTATGTATGTTATCGTTTTGTTGGAGACGTTTAACCTACAAGACTACATACATAATTGGTCATTACAACCCCTTAGTCAGGATTATTGACCTAGTTTCTCACACTATTTATGTTGTGTGTGATAATTTTATACTTAAGTGGCGGGACCTACAGAGAAACTACACCCTAATGGAAGTAAAAAGTGGATGATTTTGAACGATCGTATACTTTTCTTTGCCACTGTGTCACATGCTAATACTTACATATTCCTTCTACTTATTTATGTATGTTTTCAATTCTTCTCTCTCTCTCTCTCTCTGTCTCTCTTTGGCCATATTAAAGTAACATTTTGCAATTACAATTCAAAGTTGAGAAATGAGATTCAATTCAATTGAATTCAGTTGAATTGAGAAAAATAAAACTGTGACTGCAACCAATAGTGCCATCCATACCATCAATAATGATAGTGATTCCATGTGGAATTGTGAAAAGAAATATTTTATTGCAGTGGAGTAAAGAAAGAAAAGTAATTGAAAAAATACTCCCGGACTAATGTAATTTTTCCCATTTAAATTTTATTAAATTACAAGCGTAGTTAAACTCCTTTTTTCTTCTTTTTTTCCAGTTTTTGTAATATTTTGTTTAATACGATAATTAAATTACCACATACATACATTCATATGTATGTATAGCATATCAATTCTCTCCTTCTCTCGCGGTATTACTGTATTATTGTCTGTGTCTGCATAATGGTTTCATATATGCAAAGCAATTGGCAACCACACTGAATTAGTAATTGTTTTATGGATTTTCCATAAAAACAATCTTTCAGCCACAAATGTAGCACATGAACACGTTTTGTTTTGTGTATGTATTTACTGTTGGACGTATGTATAGGCCACGAATTATAACGCATTATAATTTTCTAGTTTGTTTAAAACCGGAAACGGAAACAGCATATACCTGTCCATTTGTCATTGTGGTTATATTCTCTCTTTATCTCGTTCTCTTTTTCTATGGATTTATGTGTTAAGCCTTTTCCATATTTTTGATTTCATTTTTAATTTTTCGATCATTTTGATTTTGAATTTTAATTTTTTGTTTCTATTTTCATTGGCATATGCACGGAAAATAATCACCATATTTTACTAATACAATCAATTAGGGGTTTCGATATTTTAAATTTTGTAAATACTCGTATGAGTTTCAAAAAATGCAATTATCTTGGCTAAATTGGTTTTAAAATGATAAAAAAAAACAAAAATAAATAGGTTGCAAGGATACTATAAATCCATACACATTGAGAGGAATGTAAAGATTTTTTCAGGAAATATATTCCTTCTTCGAATGGTCATTACAACCCTTTAGTCATGATTACTTCACTTATGTTTTGTACCAGAGATCAGCAATGAATTGTTTTTCCGCTACTCATAAGCACTCATGCAATTTTAAATATTACGAATGTATCAACAGAATTGAAATTCAACTACTCAGATTCATTCGTACCAGAGTTCAGCAAAGAATCGTTTTTCCCCTACTCATAAGCACTCATGCAATTTTGAGTATGAATGAATCAACAGAATTGAAATTAAACTACTCTGATTCATTCGTACTCGCTACAACATTGATATATAAGTACAGGTGGCAATGAGTATGCGTACAACGTTGACATCAAACTCACAACATTCGAAAAGTGTTTTATTCATACGCCTACTCATTCTGATTCATAAATTTAGAAAAAATACTTATAATATTTATAAATCATTAGAGCGATTCGAATCATTCATCAAAATTTACAGCCTTTGTTGTTGTTGCATGTACAAACAAAGAAGAAAGGAAAGACAAAGACAACAAGCAAAGTCTGAACACAATCTTCTTATGAGTATTGCAGTGCTCATACGCGAATCATACTTATTTTGTGTTTCGCGTAAATGTTAAGTAGAGACGAGTCGAAGTCAATAACATCATGCGTATTGTTAAGTATGAATACGACGAGAACTTTTAACTTTGAGTATGAGTATAAGTATCTGAAATTATAAGTATGACTCTAACCTACTCATCGTTTTGAGTTCTTTTTGCTGATCTCTCTGTTTCGTATGTTATAAGTATTATAAGTACTTTTCTAAGTTTATGAATCAGAATGAGTAGGCGTATGAATCAAACTTATTTCGAATGTTGTGATTTTAATGTCCACGTTGTACTCATACTCATTGCTACTTATACTTATAAATTAATGTTGTAGCGAGTACGAATGAATCAGAGTAGTTGAATTTCAATTCTGTTGATTAATCCATACTCAAAATTGCACGAGTGCTTATAAGTAGCAGAAAAACGATTCATTGCTGATCTCTGATTTGAACCGAGGCCTCACGTTAAACGTGTCAACACTCTACCTACTAGCCTATGATTATTACGAAGTACGGCCATGTTCGAATAGAGAATTTAAATATCAAAACCTTAGAATGGCCAGCTCAGTAAGGAATGTTCAGTTCAGTGTCTGTTAGGATAACTCCCCGTCAAGTACTTCATAAACACTACATTGTTTCCCTTTGAAATGTTTTGGTGATGCGTGTTCCTCATCAAAGAATCTGCGTCTGGTCCGGAAAAATTTCCTATCTTGAACAAACTGTATTTGAACCTACAATGCTCGATACTCAGGACTAGTTTAAATTCTATTAAACTTGTTTACCTGATTCGATTGCATAATTGGTCATTACAACTCTTCAGTCAATATTACAACCTAGCAGTACATTTTTCCTAACCGTTGTTCCTACTCCTCCGGAGAGTTGCAAACGCATCAGCCATGATAAAGGTCTCCTCCTGGCAAAGTCGTGTATTTGCTTAATAAGAACCTAATTTGGCTATCTAGCTTACTCGGCTTCCTCTTACAATCATATAGTCCTAGAGCTTTGTAATCCGATGGCGATTTGACTGTCAAATATAACTACTATTCACTGTCGTACTCTATAGTTCTTGTTACATCTTTAGATTGTTTAAAGGACGACTTGGAAGATACCAGAGAATATCACTAAGGGATCGGACGCATCCCCCCGAATTGCAGATTTTGTCTGTCATTGACCCTTTCTTAAAAGATTATGCAGTCTTCATTTTTGTTACTTAATTCAAAATCATGAAGTTTGCAAATTATCTTTGTCGTTCACATTGGCGTGAAGAAAAAAATTTTTTTGCACTTATAAGGAGTGCGCACAAAAAAAACTGGACTTTTCGTTATAGAAATAAAACTAATGGGCAGATTTTTTTCGTTTTATATTTCAATTAAAGTAAATAATATTTGAATTCCTTTTGTGTATAAAATTTTTTCTGACCAAAGTCCCAGAGCATCCAACTTTTTGAGCCATTTTAGAGTGTTTTAGAAAAATACGTATTATTTTACTTGCTTTGTTTCGGTCCTCAAATCCTTTTTTCTTCCACTTCCATGCTTTCTCTCTATACTCAAAGACTCCTTATATTGTTTTATAGTTTCCTTAGAACCTAGCAATCGTTTTTTGTAAGCAGCGCGATTTCTCATTGAAAATTTCAATTATTTTTTATGACATTCTTGTTGGGTGCCCATTTTTAAAAAACTATTTTTGCTATTGCAGTGGCATTTAGCACGTGGACTTTGAAACAGATGACTAACAAAGACTATGTAACGGTATTCATTTTTTTCAATTATGATAAAAGTTATAAGCTTAAAAGTAGGCCCATTTTTTTTTTTTGTGCGCACTCCTTAGCTTTATTGCCAATGGTCTAGTAGGCGTATATCTAACTGTCACACAGTTAGGGAGCCATTCGAGCATTTGGATGTAATGAGATTAAATAAAAATTAGTATAGGACTGTCTGAATTGAAGTCGCCGAGCCTCCGTAGTCTTTTGGGTAGTGTATTGGCTAATTAAGGAGTCCGTTGTTCAAACTCTAACTCAAACAATTTGAATAAAACAAAATACGCAGTCTTCTGGCAAAAACTCCTAGAGTAAATAAAACTTGGAATGAAAAGTTTCTCATTTTCCTGCAAATTAATTTCATTTAAAACTTGTTTTAGAAATGTTCAAACTTTGTAATGCAACCCCTTTTGTCCACTTTCTATAAAAAAATCTATTCAATTCTATGAAATCTAACGACAACAAGAACAAACAAAAAATCAAAAAATTTCGTTATTTTGTGAAATATATTTGAGTTATTTAAATGCGTTTCACTGATTATGAGCCCGAGTATTTGTTTTATTTGACAGGGGTCTACCACATTTAGGCAGTTTGTTAGTTCGGCACAATTGAAATGAAATGAAAAAAATCCATCCCCAGCCAACCATATTTGAAATGAACTATAAAATCAAGTGTAGCATTAAACCAAATAAAATTTTCAAAATAGAAAAACAAAAAATCACACAAAATTATACCAAAAAGTTTGCAAATATAAATTGAAAAATAAGAAGAGTGAAAAAAGGCCTTTTAGAAGGCCTTTCCTATTGGCAAAATAAATTAAGCTTAGCTACCTCTCAGTGAACATTGCTCAGGAACTATAAAATAAACTGAAAATCGCGAATTTGCCGTAGTCTAGTAGGTAATGGGTTGGCTTATAACGTGTGAGGCCACGGTTGTATCCCCAGGCCAGAGATTTAAAACAAAACGAAATATGAAAACATATTTCTTAGGCGACTTCCCCTCTGCAGATTTGTGGCAAAAAATGATAAAATAACCACGAAAAGTTTCTGAACAAACTGTCGTTCGCAGTTTACTTTAAAACTGTAGGTCTCCTACACTTACGTATAAAAATTAACACCCACAATAAAGGTGGCCTAAAAAGCTAGGTCGTAATCCACACTGAAACCTTGTAATGACCAATTATGTTATGTATGGTTGTGCGTAGTAAAATATAATGCGAAATTGAAATGAAATGGGCCCTTTATGTATATTCTAAAGGCCCTGTGATACATTCTATTACTGAAGTACGTGATTATAGAAAAAATTTTGATAATTTTAAATGAACACAGATAATGATGTGAATTTAAAGGGTTGAGCCTGTAATGTAGAATACCTCTTAAGGCCACACATGCGGCCATGTATAGAAAAATACAAATGAACCGCCATCTTTTCCTTCATTAAGCGTATATCATTTTTAAAATATTTTCCATTTTCTATGCAGAGAGAAATATATGCAAAAATATACAGGGTGGCTGATATATAATGGAACAAAGTAAAGCTCTATATTTTTTACAATTTTTTTTTTTAATTTTATTGTTCAAAATATTATTAAATTTTAAAAACAGCTTAGATTTGTACGAATTGGCCACCTTTGGTACGAATTATACCCTTCAAACGGCCGACAAAGCCATCACAGGCTGCACGATAGTGGCTCTGTGGTATTTTGGGCTATTTCCGGTGAAGTGCCGTCTTGACATGATCGACACTTTGGTATTTTTTAGTAGGAACCTTACTCTCCAAAATGCTCTAGGCGCAAAAGTCCAACGGATTAAGTTCTGGAGATTTTGGTGGCCATTGTGCGGTAGAAATGAAGCAAGGAACTTACTTTTTAAGCCATTCTTGGTTGATGTGTGCTGAGTCCTGTTGGAATGTCCATGGTCTGCGGCCGAAATGTTTGATCTGCCCAGGGCTTCAATACTGTCTTCAAGACATTTTCCCGATAATATTCGGCATTTATTTTGACCCCATGGTCGATGAATACGAGGGAGGAGCGACCATCGGCCGTTACAGCGGCCCGCACCATTACCATCGGCAGCGCTTTAGTATTTTTTTTTTTTTTTTTGTTTAAACCAGCACTCAGAGGATGACCCCTTTTCATGCAGTGCATTGTGTAGGTTTTACGAAAGGTAGAAAGAGGGAAGATGCGAAAGGTAAGGAAACGAGTTGCTGCTGGTGACTGTAAAATGGTCAGTGATATGCCTTCACCATTAGACAGTTTACAGCAAACGTCCCAAAGAAGCACGCAATTTCTCACACCTCTTATGTTGTGTGTGTTAATTTTATACAAAAGTGGCGGGCCCAACAGTTTAAAGTCGACTCCGAACGACAGATTTTTGAGAAACAAGAAGAGAAAGGGAAGAAATCGCCGAAAAAATTCTTTTTGTATTTTTTTATTTCTGATGTCTGGCCTGGGTCACGAACCCTGGCTTTTACGTGTAATAAGTTACCACACTCCCTACTAGACCACGGCGACCAATGGTGGCCAATCGCAGTTGTTAATTTTCAGCTCACCTCTTTGGCAAGTAAACCCGATCATTTTGTTTGTTCAAAAACTGCTCAATTTGGAATAACTTCTCATAGGAGGAAACCAAATTCGGTAACTGGCCACTTTCGTGCAAGCGAAGTAATTCCTTGGCTCTTTCCAGTTTAACTTTTTTTTTGTCCACCGGTGAGCTCTTACACTTTTTGGAACTTCAATGGTTTTATTCCAAGCTCATTTTTCAATATGTGTTGCATCCGTTCTCGCGATATGTTCAGATCACGAGCAATTTCTCTACCACTGTGGCGTGGATTTCGATCAAATCTGGCCTTCACTTTTCATATCATTTCTGGTGTTGTTACCGTTTTTTTTTTTTGCGTCCACTTTTTGGACGCGATGCAAGACTGCCAATATCACGGTAATGAGCAATGGTACGAGAAATGGAGAACTCTAACGATAGCCACTTGGGGTTTTCCAGCCAAATATAAAGCAATCACACTATCACGCTTGAATTCCATCACGAATAACTTTTTTTTTTCTGAATGCAATCGATCAAAATGCTTTTGTAAGCTTGTAATTAATAAAATGAACTGTTACTGGAATAAATCTGTCAGCTGTCAGACGACCGAGTTTACAAATGATAACAACCTGAAGTTGGTTGCAATACATATCAGCCACTCTGTATACAAATACGTATGCTTATATGCATGTATATAAATGTGTAAATGTGTGTGTAATAATAATAGTTTTGTCTATAATTCACTATATTTGTTGATTTTAACTTGAGGTTTTTAAAATGCGGTTATTTTGGTTTCATTTTATAGTGGTCAATACAACGTACACACGTAAGTATATGGTTTTTATTTAGTGAAAGCCCAAATACATATGGAATTCTCTTATGTATGTATGTATGTGTGTGTATGGATATATATGTTGTATATCATTTTTTTTTTTGTCGAGGAATATAATTTAAACACAATATAATTATAATGCCCACAGAAAAACAATGAAACGTCATTTAAATTAAATTAAAACTTTTATGAACAGAAATAGAAAAACAGAAACCTAATGAAGGTTTATTTAGTTTTGTTTTTTTTTTTTTTTTTTGTTTGATTTTATAATTTGAACACACAATTTAAAAACAAACAGACGGTTGCTGTCAAATATTGTCTAAGAATTAAAATTGAAAGAATTTTTTTAAATAAATTTTTTTAAATATGAATGAAGGCCATACAGCGGTTGTATTTACAAGCTTAATGCAGACGTGTAAGGATAATTAAGTTAGGATTTGCTCGTGTATGTAAACCTCTTACATGTGACACTTAAATTGGCAATTTTTAATTAATAAGATTTGCTCGTTCATCTATTATTTTTTAAGATATCGTAGAAGGGAGATTTCGATGCACTCGATGTATTTAATATATTGTTACGAAAATGGAAATGGTGTTCCTAAAATGATAAAAAAGGTCCTAAAAACAAAGACTATAGACTTGTTTACATAAACAACGGATAAACAAAAATATTGTAACAAAATCAGTACAAAACAAAAGTTAAGGGGACAAAGGAGTAAACATGCAACAACAAAGTGTAGTACAAAAAAAGCGGATAGACAAGCAACAACAAGTCGACAAGTACGAACGTAAACAAAATACAGTCAAACCTGGTATATATATAACGAACTCCGTGGGACCAGAAAAAATAGTTCGTTATAGGCCGAGTTCGTAATAAATTTATTAAAAACAAAAAGTAATTTTTTTGTATTCAAAACTAAAAATATGTGTTAATTCTTTTTATCTAGCAGTTAATTAAAGATACTGTGCTATAATTTAATGCTGCCATATTAAATAAAAGTAAAGACTATTGCCATACCTCAAAGTTATTTCTGAGGGTTCGTTATAAAAACAAGTAAAATGTATGAAATTTAATTATTGGGACCATTTAAAGTAGTTCCTTTTAACCGAGAATTCGTTATAAATGAGTTCGAATTCGAAAATATGTACGTAATAACCAAGAGTTCGTTATAACCGAGTTTGTTAAAAACGAATTTGACTGTATACGAATAACAATAAACAACTTGTTTACATTTATAGAGATGCATTCATCAAACTGCTGACCCTTGCGATATAAAAGGCAAGACAGAGCAGACAACGGCGATTCGGTAAGAATTCGGTTAGGCTTGTGTAAAGATATGTGAGGTCAGAAAGAATTCAGTCTGTCTTGTGTAAAGACACGTTGCTTGTGAAGAGTATAATTGTAATTTAAAGATCTCGGTTATAAGATCTATTTAACAATTGTTATTGTGTTCGCGAAAGAGTGCAAAGCATGATAACAATTAAAGCAGATTGTTATTGTTTAAGTCAAAACGTTAAAGGTGGAACACGGAATTGTGCGAACAATAAGGAATTGATTTAAAACTAAACACAAAATTTATTTTTATTTTAGTTGAAGTCCACGAACTCATATTTTTAACGTTTTTAAAAGGACTTGATGACCCGTGCGAATATTTCTCATCGTTAGTTGTCGTTTTTGTAACATAAAATGAAAATAATTAATAGAAATTTTATTAAAAGTATAAAAATATTAGAAATCATAATATCATCATACATATTTACATACATACATACTCGTACATATGTTTAAATGCTACTTCTTTGAATAAAATGTTAAAGGAAATGACATGATCATCGTTAACTTATTTCCCATGCGAATCCTTAATACAAACTAAAATATCTTTAAACGTACGTACTCGAGAAAAAGCCACGTATAACTGCCTATGTGAAAAGACCGGTTCTGGTAAATGCAATCCTACCTTTTGAAGGGTTTAACCTTATGCTTGGTTTATCGTCATTGCAAAAACAACTTTCACAGGGAATTGTTTTCGTGTCATTCGAAAAGCTACAGTTGGATCAGAAGGTGTAAGGTTTATTCGGGGTATGAGTACAGTTTTATCGGTATTGATAATTTTTGCTGATATAATGTGCTCTCCCAAGTTTGTTACGATTAGCCTGGTACCATTTATTAACCCGTATTGCTACACTTCATAAAACAAGCAATGCCATGACAATAACGACATTATCAAAATGGCTTTTACAACTTTATATATTGGGATTATGTGGAATAGCATTACACTTAAGCGACCCTGTTTATTGCACTTGATCTAACAAATACTGCAAAGTATTGCCAAAACAGCTTTTTACAACTTAATATGCTTATAATATATAACTGACTTAGTAATAAACGGCGTTATAGTAAATAGCGGTATTGCCAGAATGGATTTTAATACATACTATATTATGTAGAACTGCATTACTATTCAGCGACCCTGTATTAGCACACTTGAACAAAAACATATCACCATAATGACAACAGTATTCAATGAAAATATTACTTTTTCAATTTCTAATTATTTTTCGCCATTAGTGTTAGATATAAGCTTTAAAATGAGATATCATTTATTAAATTTGATGCGGTGGTATGGGAGATATTTGCAACCGACAAAAAAAAGCGCTTTAAAAATAATATATATGATTTGTGATTTGTTAACCTTAGAAGTAAATTCATAGAAGTGGTGTTTTTTTGATTTTTGGATTTGGTTTAAAAAACCAAATCATTATTCATTTATAACTAACGTGGTACACTTTGAAGGTTAGAAATGTCTACTCGAATATATGGAGACATAAAAGCTGAAGTCGCCGTAGGCTACTAAGTAGTCTGTTGGCGTATTATGTTCAATCGCCAAGTTAGACATCTCCAACAAAATGTAATACAAAAAAAAAACATTTCTTGGGCAACTTAATGTCAATAGATTTCTGTTCTAGCAAAAACCGTGAGAATAAATAAAATTGCCATGAAAAAGTTTCAGACTAGGGTACTTAGGATATTAAATAAAACTACTCGTTAGTGATAAATTATTGACTGTTTTGGATGATTTCAATTTAATTGCTTTTAAAAAATGTTCATAAATTATCAAAGTTGTTTATTTAAAATGCTTTTAAAGACACACAAACATGTTTTCTAGTTTAAAAAAACCAATAAATTTCAGTTGTTAAACAGTTTTCGTACATAATTTTTCTATTCTACAGCAAAAAAATTATAAAATAAAACATAAAAGAGTTAGAAAAACTTAAAATAAACGAAATGAAATACGAAAACCTCTAAAACTAGAGATTATTTTGGTACAAAATAAATGTGTGTGCTTGGGTGTATCACTGTCCGGATTTGTTTTATTTTTTCTGAATGTAATTTTAAAAATAAATTATTGTTGTTAGTGTTGTTGTTGTTGTTGGTCTAACAACACAACATGTATGTAAACATGAATAAACAATATGAATACGATTACATAAAACCACACACAAAAACGAATACATTCGTATTACATGTACAGAGCTTTAAGCGTAAACAGTATAACATGTGAAGAGAAAACAAGGACAATAACTTAAGCAAGTTGCTTTTACACTCCTTGTTACACAGGCATCCATACACACATTTATTTAAACTGGTCAAAAAGTACAACTTTATGTAACAACAATAACAATAACAATAAGAACAACAATATAAAAATGAAAATTAAAATAAAAAAAAAATTATAACCAAATGCCAGCATAAAACCCAGACACTTTGTGGTCTTAATAAACAAAATATACTTTCCGGATAATGCACCCATCCATGCCTTGCTTGCTAGCTTTCATACGAAAATAAATCACACACTAAACAACGCCAGAACAGAGAGAGCCAGAGAGATAGAGAAGAACATCGAAAGAAGTTGAAAAAAAAAAAATAATAAAAAACTTTATTTTTAAGTTGTTGCTTAAAATATATATTAAAACAACAACAACAACAACTATAAAAATTTTTTTTAAATTAAAAATTAAATATTTTTCTTAAAAGAGTCTGCCGTATAATGAAATCATACGCTCCAGTGTATGATGCATTAATACCCGCATTATGCAGGCTTTAAATAAATTTCTTTAAAAGTAAGTTGGAAATAAATTTAATTTAATTTTTTTTTTAAATTAATTTGAAACAATTCTAAGTAAACTTTAAATAGAGTCAACCCTCCTATAACGCCGTACTTTCGGAACGCGGTTTCCATTTAACGCGGTGCTGAAATTGCGACAGCCTTCCTATAACGCGGTACTCTTATAGCGCGGTTTGCTTTCAGATTCATCCCATAAGTTCTTTCTGGACAGCTTATGAATGAGTAGCAACTAGATATTATTAGAGGATTTAATGTTCTATTTTCGACGCAGAAGCTTAGCCGAGATACAGCACCGTGCAAAACAATAGCAGTTGGATTTTCAATTTAAAAAAAAAACATTAAATGAAGATAAACCATGTGAGGATAAATATTAAAAAATAACATTATTTTACAAGTCTTTCTTACATAACATAATTGGCCATTACAACCCTTCAGTCAGGATTACGACCTAGCTTCTCACACCACTTATGCTGTGTGCGTTAATTTTATACATGACCTACATTATACGGGACCTACAGTTTAAAGTCGACTCCGAACGACAGATTTTTGAGAAGCTTTTTAGGGCAATTTTTACTCTCAGAGTCTTTGCCAGAAATCTGCTGAGAGGAATTCGCCTAAGAAATATTTTTTCGTTGTGATGTCTGACCTGGGATTCGAACCCGGGCCTTTTGTCTAATAAGCCAACACACTACCCACTAGACCACGGCGCCTTCCAAGTCTTTCTTAATTTTGTTTATTTTTTTATTTCATTTTTTTATCAATCCTTATATGAACTCTTGAATTTAATAAAAAAAATAATTCATAATTTATCTTGCCTTTTGTATTTCATGGTCTCCATATAACGCGGTACGAATGATAGGATTTGTACTAATTCTGTGTTTCTTATAGCGCGGTGTCCATACAACGCGGTAGACGGTTTCCATAGAACTCGCTATGAATTAGCCTAGTTTGCACCTGAAATCCGAGTTTCTTATAGTGCGGTTTACATATAATGCGGTACGCTCTCACCGCGTTATAGGAGGGTTGACTGTACATACATACTAGGATGGTTGGAAAAATAAAGTTGAGCCAGTCACCCTCTAGCATCTAGAAAGATATGTTAATAACGTGCCCAAAACCATAACAACTATTTTTTTTTGCCACGCCTAGAAATACCGCCCTTTTTGTTTTTTATATACTACGTCGCCATTTTAGGTCCGATCGTAACATATCATATATCAGTATTTCTGACTTAACGACAGCTAAATTTCACTCTGAGACGATTTTGTAATTCGACGTCATATTCTATGCGCGAATTTTGATATCTCGGATCCTTCCCCAAAATCAGTAAATCTGGCTATGCATAAGGTTAAAAGGTTCACTTTTATCCATTAACAGCTCTTTTACAGATATTTTAAAATGTTCTAATACGCATTCGCAACCGTTCAAAAATAGAAAGCGAGCCGCCATAATACATACTCTACGTTAAATTACTAAGAATTACTACAGTACAGTCAGATATAACATAAGTACATAAGGTCTCAGGAAGTTGCAGGGTTCAAACCCCTAATCAGACAACTCGAACAAAAAGAAGTAAAAAAATATTTCCAGGGTGGCTAACTTTCTCCAGTATTTTGGCCATGAAAAGTTCCTGAAAAATCTATCATCGGTAGTCGATTTTAAACTGTAGGTTCCATCACTCATAGATAACAATTAACATACACAACATAAGGGGTATAAGAAGCTATGTAAGTTGTAATCCTCGCTAAATGGTTGTATACCATTACCAGCTAAAGTGTAACTTTTTTATTGAAGGTCTAATCAGTTATTTGCGAATAAGGAGCACTTAGCAACCAAAGAGCTTGCAATAATAGTTGAAATTTACTACAAAAGTGGCGATTTAAATGTGGTAAAGTTTCAAGCAGTACAAGTTGATTATGCCCCTGAATTTGACAGGATATGCGGGCAGGATATACGAAAGGACTAAGGTTATATTTAATGTATCAAGTATCCGATGTGTCTGACCAGGTCTACAGGCATTTTCCAACACTGATGTTTGTGTAGTACACAATACATCAACATTAACAATAATGCAGACAGTTCTTTGTTTCCATTTTATCTTATCAAATTGAGGATAGTTATGTTGCCAAAGGACTTTCCATTTCACCAGCAATATAGATAGGCCTGATCACTAATGTGTAGATTTAATGGGCGGTCTTCCTAAGCACTAAAACATCCCGTAATACTATCTGTATATCAAAAGATATCAGCCATAATAAAAATGTTAACAATTATATTTTTCTACGACCTATTTCTATTCGAACTTTGTGTCTTATAACGAGTATATAACCGAAGGGTGTTCACTAGGGATGCCAAGCGGAATCGCATTTTAAAAATCCCAGCATTCGAAATTTTATAATGAGGTAAATAAATCTATTACTTTGGACAGTTGAGTATCGAAATCAGTTACCCTATTAATTCATTTTATAGGGCTTTTTCATTCTTCGATGCCATCAAATAATTTTTTATCATTGGAAGTAGGGGTTTCCTCCACTGAGATGCTATTATCGAAGTCAAGTGATATAGAATTATTTTTTCAGGACGTTTTGTAGGGTCAAAATATATATGAATTCACAATCCCGAAAAATCCCGGGACAAG
>CM025789.1:20078451-20094894 GCA_014635995.1 Sarcophaga peregrina | reverse complement strand
ATTTTTAACAAGAGAGTGTTAAAAACGGTTTTCGATATTTGCAGCCAATTAACTCCCCTCCTAAGCAGCTGTGACACAATCATGCTGCATATTTTCTATAGTTTTACGGGCACATGTGTATGAGTTTTAGAGTGCAGAGCAAATTGTGAATCGTTAAATACAGGATTTATAACGGTGCTGGATATTGTTTTTTGTTTAACGGAAACACACACACATGTTATGGTACTGCTTAAGGCGTTTTTAATCTATGCAATTAAGAGAGCATGATTTAGTGTTAAGCTAGCACTTGAATTGAACTGATCTTAGCTAGTTTATGTTGTCGAAGATAAGAGATTGTCAGACGATGTGTACCAGAGATCAGCAATGAATCGTTTTTCCGCTACTCATAAGCACTCATGCAATTTTGAGTATGAGTGAATCAACAGAATTGAAACTTAACTACTCTGATTCATTCGTACTCGCTACAACATTGATTCATAAATTTGGAAAAATACTTATAATACTTATAAGTCATTCGAGGGACTCGAATCATTTAATAAAATTTACAGCCTTTGTTGTTGTTGCACATGCAAACAAAGAAGAAAGGAAAGACAACAACCAAAGCATACACACAATCTTCTTGTGGGCATAGTTGTGCGTATTGTTAAGTATGAATACGACATGTACTTCCATCTTTGAGTATGAGTAGTATGAGTATGATATCAAAATAGGTATGAATGCGTATACATACATAATTGGTCATTACAACCTTTCAGTCAGGATTATTGACCTAGCTTCTCACACTATTTATGTTGTGTATGTTAATTTTATACATAACTGGCGGGACCTACAGTCTAAAGTCCGAACGACAGATTTTTTGAGAAACTTTTCATGGCAATTTTATTTGCTCTCAGAGTTTTTGCCACAAATGTGTTGAGAGGAAATCGCCGAGGAAATTCTTTTTTTGTATTTTATTTTGATGTCTGGCCTGGGACTCGAACCCTGGCTTTATGTCTAATAAGCCAGCACACTACTTACTTGACTACGGCGACTTCGTTGCCTCTTTTTGCAATTGTTGTTAACACGCAATCAATACTTCTTGACTCATATCTCGTGTATGAAAATTGTTAATTTCTTCCTCATAATATTTTCCGAAAAATGCGTATAAGGACTCGAACCTACTCATCGTTTTAAATACTTATTGCTGATCTCTGTACTGTACCTTTATGAGTTTAGGGCCCAGGATGGGATATAATCTATTGCAATAAGTTCTAGAAAATTTAGAAGATTAAAAAACACTTCCATTGCATTTATGCAAATTAAATTTTCTTTAATATGTTTCTTAGCCTTAAAGTAGGCTTTTATTTGTTATTTTTATTTTTGTGTGTGTGTGAGGCTCTGATGGCTAAAAGCTTTCACAAAGAATGAAATTTATGTCTGTTTCGTGAAGAACAGAAAGAAAACAAGAAATCAAGACTTTTTGCGGAAAATTAATTTTTTTTTCAAATTATTCTGATGTACCTTAATGAGTTAAGTGCCTAGGAAGGGATATCAGCTAATGAAATAAGTTCCAGAAAATTTAGAAGATTAAAAACTAGTTCCATTGCATTTATACTACACTGCAGAAAATTACTTTTAAAATTTAAATTCTCTTAAATACGTTTCTTAGCCTTAAACCCCTTAAAGTAGGCTTTTATTCGTTATATTTATTTTGTGTGTGTGGTTCTGATGGTTAAACGGTTTAACAAAGACTTGAAATTTTTGTCTGTTTCGTGAAGAACAGAAAGAAAACAGAAAATCAAAATTCTTTTGCGGAAAATTAAAACTTTTTACAAGTTATTCTGCTTGAACGCTTTGGCTCTTTTGTAAAACTCATCACATGACCATTTCCTTTTAAAGCAGCCAACGTCATGCTTAACTAAAATAAAAAAACAAAAGAAATTGAAGAAGAAAATGTAGAGAAGAGAGAGAAAAAAAACAAACCAAGAAACTAAAGAATGTGCGTCTTGGTTTCCTTTTTGCCTTTACAACACCAAAGTGTGTTTATTGTCTGGCATATTCCATTCCTTGCTGTAGTATTTCATTATTCGTTTCCATTTGTTGTTTCCACAGTTTTAATTACAAACTTCTGCAAGAACAAGATAATTTCTAGATTTTCATTTCAATTTTTTTTGTTTTTGCTGTTGGTTGATGTTATTTTTCTTGTCTAAGGATAAATATCTTTAACGGGCTTTTTAGTTAAGAATTAAAAGGGAAAAAAAGAAAGGAAATAAGGCAAGAAAACAAATGCTTAACGAATGTTTAAATGCAATTAAAAGAAAGCAAAAGAATGAAAGAAGAAAAAAAAAAATTTTTTTAAAAGAAAATTAAATGAAGTTTAAGTGCTTGACAGAAACAAATCATGGTTTAACAGCTACAAACACTTTGAAAATGCCATTGTAATGAGTGTCATATACACAAGCAAAACGGAAATAAAAACGTTTGAGATTTAAAAAAAAAAATTTCTTTTATTTTCTTTAAATAATTCAATAAAGAAAACCAGAAAAAATTATTTTTATCTTGTGTTTGTTTTTTTGTTTTTTATAAATAAAAATAAATTGATAAACAAATCATAAATTCTAACCCGGAAGCAGTAAATTTCTCTTTACATACCCATACTTACGTATATACCAGAGCAGCGTATATTTTTTTATGAGCCTAGTAAGTGTATGCGTAAGTATGGCTAAATTCAAGCATGTGTTGCCCCTCACTTCACTTTGCTTTTTGGTAAAACTCTATTGTCATTTATATGTTCAGTTTAGTTTATCATGTAACTTTATGGGTTATCCTAAGCCCTGTACATATGTATGTATGTATGTATATGTGCTTACATATGTATATATATATATAACACAGGCAATTGTCATAACTTGTCGATAAACGTATGAGAAATTATGTTTATAAACGTTTTATGACAACAACAATAACAACAACATCAACTATAACGATTGTAACTTGAAATGTACACATTAAGTGAAGAACATATGTAATGGCATACTAACAGGGGCGTAGTTATAATTTGAAAAAAAAAAATACAACAATTCATTTAAATGAAATACTCGGGAAAGTAGGAGAGCCTCTAGCCCTATGTTATCTAATCTAAAAAATTCTCATGTCACGGTAAAAACTCCTCCGAAATGGATCGACCGATTTTCAAGAAATTTTGTGTCCATATCGGCTAGGTCTGAGAATCGGGCAATATCTATTTTTCATATTCCTAAATGTAAAGAAGTCGCCGTGGTCTAGTTGGTAGTGTGCTGGCTTATTAGACGTAAAGCCAGGGTTCGAGTCCCAGGTCAGACATCAAAATTAAATACAAAAAGCATTTCTTCGGCGATTTCCTTTCAGCAGATTTCTGGCAAAACTGTGAGAGTAAAAATTGCCATGAAAAGTTTCTCAAAAAATTTGTCGACTTTAAACTGCAAGTCCCGCTACTTATGTATACAACTAACACACAACATAAGTAGTGTGAGAAATTAGGTCAATAATCCTGACTGAAGGGTTGTAATGACCAATTATGTATGTGTAAATGTAAAGAAGGCATGGCAAATCATTAAATATTGAATGAATATTTAGGTACATATTGACCGTAGGGGAATAAAATTTAGTGAATTAGTTCGTAGACTTAATATCGACAATCCCTCTAAAAATGGGCTTGACAACCCTTACCTTTCAAGTGATATCTCTAACTCTTAAACTACTGAACAGATTTTAACAATTCTTTCTTTGTACAAAAGCTTATCAGGTTTAGATGGTTTAAAAAAAATTCGATATAGTAAAAAGTAGGCGTGGCAAACTTTTAAAATTGAATATTTAGGGATATAGTGATCGTAAACAAATGCAGTTTGGTGGGTAAGTTCTTAGATTCGATATCGATAAACTCACCAAAAATGAGCGTAGCAATCCTTGTTCTTTAACAGATACCGATGATTTATATAGAAATAATTTGGAAAATAATCTTACGATAATCAAAACTGAACATATCGATTGCAAAATCTGTAATAATTTTTATATCTAGTCTAGTAGGTAGTGTGTTCACTTATTGGATGTGAGGCCTCAGTTCAAGCCTCTCGTCAAACACCTACAGCAAACCGAAATACGAAAAAATATAATTCTACGACGACTTCCTCTCATCAGATTTCTAACAAAAATTCTGCGAGTTAATAAAATTGCAATGAAAAGGTTTTAGAAAATCTGTCGCCTCACTAATCATGTATAAACTTAAGACACAACGTTAATGGTCGTAATCATGACTGCAGTGTTGTAATGGCCAATTATGTTATGTTATGTAATAATTTGTACACAAGTCGCGGTTGTAGTTGGTAAATAAATGGATGATAAACAATTTTCAAGAAGATTTTTTTCATCAACTCTTTCGAATTATAGTGTAAAAAAATCCTTTCACCAAGTTCTATGACCTGATATTGAATCATCAGGACTGGAGCCCCCGGTGCTTCAAAATATGGTTTGATTATGATGGCATTTCTGTTCGGTGAGCAAAGTCACCATATATCGTTTGACGGGAAAACAATACTTATAAATTGTTGAAATTTCCTATAAAAAAATAAATCTGCTGTAGAAAAGCATAAACTGTCAAAGAAGCCAGCAATTTGTGCAGTTATGTGGTCACTGTCAGAATAAGTTTATACTTCTCGGTTCAAAATTATCAGCAAAGGTATGTCAGCACCAAGGAAAATATTCCTATTATACACGGAAGTCTTCTAGAAAGGTTTTGAAATGTTGATGCGTCGTTATATTCAAATTGTTAGCCTTAGGTGGCTATAGAATGCACAAGAGTTGACCCTAAATGATAACCGTTTGTGCGCATTTCTATTCTTTAGGTTCACTTGAAGCTGAACTTAAAGCGAAATTCTTATTTGCGAATTGCGTTCAGTAATGAAGCTAATTTCTGCTATTTAGCTATGTTTGACAAGCATAAATACTATGTGTTTGTAGTGAAACCAATCCTCAATATATACACTAGCGCGAAAAGTGAGTAAACACCACTGAAATACTTCAGTAAATGAAAATACTCAAATAAATTTCCTAAAATGAAAACGTTTATTTATTACTTCTAAAATATTAAAAGAAAAACCAAGTACATTTATAGTAGAAAATTTAATATTATAGGGGGTGTTGAATCATTTATGACACTCAGTGTAATTCGCCATTGCAATTCCTTTCGCCAGGATTGCGACGTAACTTCTAAAACAACCTTTGTATGTGGCAGGACCTACAGTTTAAAGTTGGCGCCTAAGGATTCTATTACATAAACTGCAATTGACCGTCAACACACTGGCGACGTCATAGATCCTCAATTCTTTCGAAACGAACAAGTTGTCGCCAAGTAGAGTAACAAAAGCTATCAGGCAATACTCAAAATATAATCAGTTTAACATCAATCAATTGATGACAACAATATCAATCAAATTGAATCGATTAATTCTAAAAGGAATTCTGGGAGCGCTTTTTTCCAGTAGTAACAACGAGCAGGCTTGCTCACTGGCCATTGGATAAAGTTTTATAGAACTATCATTAATTTTAAGAAGTCGCCGTGGTCTAGTAGGTAGTGCGTTGGCTTATTAGACGAAAGGGCCGATTTCGAATCCCAGGTTAGACATCAAAATGAAAATATGAAAATATTTCTTCGGCGACTTCTCAGCTTCTCAAAAAAAAAATCTGTCTTTTGGAGTCGACTTTAAACTGTAGGTCCCGCCACTCATGTATAAAATTAGCGCATACAACACGAATGGTGTGAGAAGCTAAGACGTTATACAATGGGTCAATTCGATCTGTGGGTACTGTACTTGTCACAGTTGACAACTACACGTCCTGTATCCTAACCTAACCCCACCCAACCTATCATTAACTTTTTGGTTGATGCTAGCAGATCAGAATTTCTTATAGTATTGAAAGCATCAAGACAAATATTAATCAGCTTTAGAGAGAGCACAAATCCTGTTTGACTTCGGCGTGAACAGATATTGAATGGCAACAAGTGTTTGCGTAAAGCCCTTATAAGGAGTGTGCATGAAAAAAATGGGCCTACTTTTAAGCTTATAACTTTTATCATATTTGAAAAAAATGAATACCGTTACATTGTTTTTGTTAGTCATCTGTTTCAAAATCCAAATACTAAATTTCATTGGAATAGCAAAAATAGTTTTTGGAAAATGTCCACCCAACAAGAATGTCGTAAAAAAATAATTGAAACTTTCACTGAAAAACCGCGCCGCTTACAAAAAAAAAAACGATTGCTAGATTTGCGGGTGTTAACCAAAAAACAGTTTCTAATGTAAGAATAAAACAGTATAAGGAGCCTTTGAGTATTGAGAGAAAGCGTGGAAGTTGAAGAAAAAAAGGATTTGTCGGCCAAAACAAAACAAGTAAAATAATAAAAAAAATTTTCTAATACATCCTAAAAAGTCTGGAAGAAAAGTGGCTCAAAAAGTTGGATGCTCTGAGACCTTTGTCAGAGAAAAATTTTATACACAAAAGAAATTCAAATATTATTTACTTTAATTGGAATATAAAACGAAAAAAAATCCGATACTCAGTTTTATTTCTATAACGAAAACCGTAAGTCCCGTTTTTTTGTGCGCACTCCTTACATTCTAGAAGCGTAGAGAGAGAGAGAGAGATAGAATTAGAAGGATACCAGTAAAGCAGATCTGGAATTTGAAAAAGCAGAAGGAAAGGGACCATATAAGAGACGAAGCAAAACCGATGGAACATAAAAAACTCGGGGAGCGCTACTACAACTAGCACTTCTCAACCACCTCAACCTATTTATAAATCTATAGAGAGCGCTAATATCGGCTTTCCACTGAGAGTTCCAATCTTCGAAACAGCCCCTTTGTTTTGTTACTATAACGAAAAGTTTAAGTCCATTTTTTTTTTCGTCCGCACTCCTTAATAGAAACGATATTTTTTGCAAGCTGTGCCAAAAATCTTTCTTACATTAGAAAAACCTTACCTTCAATTGTAATTTGCTAAAATTTTAAGAAATATTCTCAACGTATAGGTGTAAACAGATTCTAATAGAAGCAATAGTAATAGTAAAATAGTAAATAGCAATAGTAAATAGCAATAGTAAACAGCAATAGTAAAACATGAAGGAAGTGGTTTTTCGACGTTTTAAGGAGTTTTCAGCATAAAAACAAAATTCAGGGAATTACTGGGTCTATAACAACTCTGATGGATCAAGCTGAATCCACATATTCGATATAAAATGTATCATAAAAATTTAAACCAAAGCCCCTCTTTTAAAAGCGTCTCTGTTTTCTTGTTAAACGTTTTATTTTCCTTATGTTTTATGGGAATTGTTCTTGTTTTCTTTTTTTCTGTGACAGTTTTGTTCCTTACAGAATTGTAACCAAGAAATGAAAGAGTTTTGTATGACAATTTATTGCTATATTTCATCATACACACACATACATACATATCTCTTTAGAAAAGCCAGTATACATGTGATAACGCATGCATATGGATACATATGTATGTATGTGTACACATTGTCATTGTGTATAACATTTCTGAATAAATATTTCTACTGATTATTTTTTATTGTTTTATAAGCAAAAAATATAAGAGATACAGTTATAAAATATAATATTTTTTTCTTGAAAGTTCCGCTCTCTCTTTTGCTCTTTCCCTCTCTCACTCTCTCTTTCCTCTTTTCTGTTTATCTTTAACTTGTACCCATAAATATTTTTCCTTTAGGCGTTTAAGTGTTTATGTTTTTATGTTTCACATAGAGTGTATGGCTTATTTTCAATTGGTATCAGTTTTTATTAAATTTTATTGCCTACATCTAGGCGTCAGTTTAAATGTTAAAAAAATAAAAACAAGTGTATACATTTAGTTGCTTTAAAAAACCAATTTTTTATAGCATTCTTTAAAAGATGTTGAATTATTTCAAACAATTTTTGTTTAATTAACGTTGAATGTTCAATATTCTGATCCTGATTTATTATTAAAGAACATTGTTTTAGAAAATGAAAACATAATCCAATATTTTCTCCAAATTAGTTAAAATGTACCTTGGAAATCATGTTTCCAATTTTGTAATTTGTGTTCAACAAAATTTCTTGTTTTTGTTTCTGTGTTTTTTTTTTGTAATTTTGAAAGTTTCAACACAAATTTTTGTATTAAAAATCCATAATAATTTATAATCCGTAAACAGATTACAGAATGGAATTTTTGTTTGATGTTAAAGTGTAAAAACTAATATTATTAAAAATGCATAATTCCAGCATCATATCTTACCTTCATAAATTTTATGAAATTTAATACTAAACTCTAGCTGAAGTGGTGAAGACATGCAGCTTGTTATACTAAATAACAAACAGTGAAAACCAAAAGTAAATAACTTAAAAAGGATTTTTATGAAATCTTTGCCTCCCGTAAAATTATAATTTATTCCTGGAAGTATTGTTACATTCTATTAAAAATAACTTCTGGCCATTTAATTAATGTTTAATTTTATGACGTACTGTTACAGATTTTACAGCAACTGGATAGATATTCAAATACATATGCTTACTTTATTTAAAATCATATTATTTTAGTATATGTGAGCAGAGTTTTTGGCATATTTATGAGAAGAAAATATTTGATTTTAAATATTTTGAAAAAAGCCAACAACAAAAAAATAATTAACCTTTAAGCTGGCAATCCGTTCTCAGAAAATGTAGCAAAAGTTAGCATATCCTATCAGCCTTTAAAAAGGTCAAAAGTTCAGATATAATAGGAAATAACACTAAACCTACCACGGACGGATCAAATGACCCATTTTGAACCAAGATTTACACCTCTCTTGTAAATTTTTTTTTACCGCGAAATACCGCACGAGGTCATTTGACCCCTTTTGGTAGGAATAGGAATACATGAGGTATCGGTATGTTTAGGTCCTCGTATTGTTGTAGATAGCGTGTTGACTTGTTACACATGAGAATACTGTTCAAATTCAAGGTCGGACATGAAAAAGGAATATTCCTTCGGTGACTCCTTCTCAGCATAATTCTGGCAAAAACATTGAAAAAAATTGCCATTAAAAGTTCCTCACAAATCTAGCATTCGGAGTCGAGAGTAAACAGTAGATGCCGCGATTCATCTTTAAAATAAACAAACTCAACATAAGTGAGAGGCTGGGTGGTAACCCCTTAACTGAAGGGTTGTATTGATTAATGATGGATAAAAGTCACTTGACCATACATAGCCGCCAGTGATGATACCATATGAAGCAATGCTTCAAAACCAACTACCAAGTCCTATTTAACCGGTTTTGACCGTTAACAACTGGATTTCATATTTTAAATATGAATTGTTTAGGATCCAGTTGAAAAGCTTTCTGAAAGTTTGTTGAACTCCATAAAGTAGACAATGAAAATCCGTTCTTGTTTGTAATTTAAAAAAATGAATTATCTCGCCTTAAGATATGCTATACTTTTTCTTGTATATCACAAGTTTAGAAGGTATGCTTTAGATATTGGAATTAAAAGTCATATTTCATGATAGTAACCATTACCGGAAGACAAGACTTTATATTGATTGTTCCATGGGTGTTTTAAAAGTTTTCTATTAAGCCCTAGTATCTTTAGATAATAGATTAAGCATATAAAAGCCCTCTATTGAATTTAGGAAACATTATGTCCCTCCTACTTTTTTCATGCGTAGAAGCATCAAGGCTTACTCAGCAGAACATCATATTAGATTGCAGATCTAGGATGGAAATGGATTGGACATACAATCAGAAAAAATATTGATAGTAGAACAAGGCCAGTCAAGGAACACCTGGAGACATTTAGCCCTGCACAGCTAAAACATCAGAGAACATCATATAAAATCGAAGTCCTATGATAAAGATGGATCGGCCATACTATCGAAACGAATACTGATAGGAGTAAAAGTCCGGCTTAGGAACACCTGAAGACATTCAGAATCTTACATGTAAAGACTCAAAAATAACAGCAGATGGAAATGCTTTCTACAAGCCACATGCCTTCAAGGAGGGGTAATGGGAAAAATGCTGCTTTTAGGACGTCCTTTTCCTGATAATATGATTCCAGATTGATGGTTCAACTATATGGAAGAAGTAATTCATGACAACAGCTCAGAGTGGTATAAAGTGATAGCAAATTGGAAGCAATAGGACATATTTATAAAGTAGACTTAGAGAGTTGTCGCCTAGTAGGTAGTGTGTTGACATATTAGACGTGAGACCTCGGTTCAAACCACATCACAGACATCTTCAACCCCAAAGATGAAAAAATATTTCAACGGCAGGTAAATGCCAAAAACTCTGAGAATTAATAAAACTCCCATGAAAAGTTTCTCTGCATATTTTTATTTAATATGCCATACATTTGAGACCAAAAAGTCACCCACAAGACGTTTTAATTTAATGCAATTAAAATAAAATTTCATTTAAAGTATCACTGCTAACAATTATGAGTAAGAAAAAAGAAGAAACTTTTCTATTTAAAACAACCATTTGACCCAATAATATTCATTATGCACTCGTATATGATCCTTACAACCACACAGTTTTAATTCCGTTATCGTATAATAAAACTTACATGACCTATTTTAGGGTTAAGCAAAGAAAATAAAAAAAAATAATTCCTAAAAATATGCAACACTTTCGAATGGAAAACTTTATTTTCTCACTCACTTTCTCTCTATCGCATTCTCTTGGTCTCTTTTGCTCTTATGCCTTAAATTTTCTGTATTCCAATTTAATATTTTCGTGTGTATGAGTATACATGCATACTTTCATACACATACAGGTATACATATACGAAGTAAATGTAAAAAATATGCACACATTAGATTTCAGCATCACATACAGATTTCTCTTCTTTTTTTTGGTGTTATTATTGCTGTCGTTGTTGTTACTGTTATTTTTGTTACAGTTATTGTAATTATGCTGTTATGTATGTATGCTCTACAAAATACTTACAAACAATAGTTTAGTTTACGGCGCAAGCATTGCCAGATACAACAATTTAAAACATGTTTTATTTGCATTTGTTTTATTTTATTATTAAATATCATGTGAATAACTTTAGATACGGGTACAGTTATACAAGTAAATATTGTTTATAAAAATGTATTTTTTTTAATATTTTTTCAATTTCTTTTTCAGCCATGGTATGTGCACATATTTTATACATATTGTTCACACTACATATTGTATGGCTCAAAATCAAAATCAAATTATATGCATATTTTAAGGAGTTTGAATAATAAATAAAAACGTTAGATAGTGTTTCTGTACGATAAAAATGTATAAAATTTTTATAAATAAATGTAAATGAAGACAATATTGTTCTTTTTCTCCTTTTCTTCTATCAATAGAAAAAGAATTTTGAAAAAAATTTTTAAAGCATACTTTTTAGGTTCAAGTTTGTGATTTGAAATGCTTAATGAAGACACTTTTAATGGAAATAAATCAAAATTTTTTGATTTCGTATCTTTATTGCTATAGTAGGTAATATGTTGGCTTATTAAACGAAAGGCCAGGCTTCTAGGCCCCAGGCTAGACATCGAAACAAAATACAAAAAGAAAGTATTTTTTCGGCGATTTCTTCTCAGCCGATTTCTGGCAAAAACTCTGAGCGTAAATATAATTCCCATGAAAAGTTTCTCAAAAAAAAAGCTGCCGTTCGGAGTAGACCTTAAAGTGTAGGTCCCGCCACTTATGTATAAATATAACACACACAACATAAGTAGTGTGAGAAACTTCGGGCTTCTTGGGGACGATTGCTGTAGACTGTCTAATGGTGAAGGTATAACACTGGCCATTTTATAGTCACCAAGCAGCAACTCGTTTCCTTGCCGTTTGCATCTTCCTTCTTTTCACCTTTCCTAAAAACCTGCACAATGCACTGCATGAGTAGGGGCTATCCCCCTGGTTTTAATATTTTTTAATTCATTCCTGCCTGTTCTTCACTTATGCGTTTGCTTAGCCATTCTCGGTCAGACGTTACCTTGAGTCCCAGCTCGTACCAAAGGAATACGAAAGATAAAGGGTGGACCATTTAAAAGTTAAACTTTCAGAATGCCAGAAAAGAAAGACGGTTCGAATTTTTTCCAAGTTTATTTTCTGTTGTGAAGTACAATTATTTTGATTAGAAATGGAAAGCTTATTACATTCATATGACTGCCGCGGCTGGCCTCTCAGTACCTCATTCGACGGAATCAATTTTTACGCACTTTTTCAAGTGACTGGGGTCGCATCTCAGCAATAGCATCACGAATGCAGGCCTGCAAATGGTCAATTGTCTCTGGATTGTCTGCATAACACATTTACTTAATGGCGCCCGAAAGAAAATAGTCCAACTGTGTTAAATCGCAGCTTCTTGGCGTCCAAATGACAGTACCATTTCTGGTAATTAAAAGACATTGATGGTTTGACGCAATAAATCGATAGTGGCATGAGATATGTGGCCGGTTGCAGCATTTTATTGAAAGCAAACATCGTTCACATAAATACCATGAAGTGCAAGTACATAAAATTCGATTATCATGATGCGATAGGTGTCTTCATTGATCGTAATGGTTAGGCGGTCGTCATTTTTAATGAAACACTAAGCCAATGATACCTACGCTCCACAGACCGCACTCGTCATGGGACCACGTGTGAGTTTTCTAAGCCGCAAATTTTCCTTATTAACCGTACCTACCACCAAAATGAAAATGAGCTTCATTCGAAAAAAAAAATTTTTTTTTTTGCAAAATCTACAAAGTGAAAACAAAGTGTATGGCTAAGCTTCTTCAACTTTTGAACCAATTGAACTTTATAAGGGCGGCATACCGAGATGGTTTCACAAAATTCGACGTAAACCAGTGTTAATATATTCTGATACACACTCTCAGCCAAAGCTTCGATATTTTTAAAAAATTTTTAATTATTAGCACAATTCTATGTGCCACTGTTCATAACTTGATGTAAACAACAACAATTATTTTGTTTGTTATTCCTCTTTACACTCTTTTGCATAAACAATAGCAATTACTACGCAATTATTTCGACAGATCTTTGTAAAGGAAGATCTTTCAACCACTATTACGCTCTTCGAACGCACCGCGTCTTCACACAAGACTGACTGAATTTTTACTAACTCAGTTGCCTGCTTTGCCTTGGATTTTATATTGCATTATATGTAGATCCAATTTGCTTTTTTTTCAAAATTTTTTAAAATCCTTCAACTTTATTTAATTCTAGACAAAATTTTGAATATTATTCTTAATAACATTAGCAATACACATGCATTTCGTTGTCTGTATTCTTAATTCAAATACGATATATTTTTACCATCCAATCAACATCATTATCAGTGTCAAATGCAAATGCAAATGATGTCACATTGTAAATATAGAAGAAAGAAAAAAATAAACAAGTTGTTGTATCTGCATTTTATTTCTGTCATAATTTTCTATATTTAAGTCAGCATATATGTTACGTAGTGCTTAGTACTGTATACAAGTTTACCCAACATTTTCCTAGCATTTCCTATTTAATAATTTAACATCGTTGTTAAAGAGTAACAAGAGCCAAGTGTAACATTTCGATTTTGCTGCTATTGCTGCGGCTGCTGTTGCTGCTGTTGCTGCTGCTGCTGCTACTGCTACTGCTGTTGGTATCATTATTATTATTAGTGGTGATAGTGCAGTAGTGTCTCTCTTTTATTTTGTTTCGAAATGTGGGTTTATATGTTAAATATAATACGGCACACAAATACATACACATGTACAGTTGCAAACGAATATAAAAACAAGTATTGAATTGGATTGTATGGAATATACAAAGAGAGTCAGAGGGAGAGAGAGAGAGAGAGAGAAGGAGTTTGTTTTTGTATTATTACTTTGTTTATATGAATCTTTATTGTATACAACAAAAGCATCATAAATGACAAGAATTGTTATTTGATCACCAATACATAAGCGTACATGCATGCATGCACATGTGCTTTGTAGCTCTTGCTAACACTAACAGGCTGTGATATTAGGATAACGAGAACAGAAGGAAAATGAAAGTCAGCATTAACAGAGCGTAGGGGAAATTCAAGTTATTCTCGTTTAAGTAACGGGCATACATTCTATGTGTGTGTGTGTAAGTGTGTGTTGTTCTTATGTTAACAAACTAGTCACTGTTGTGCAATTTGTTGCCAAAAAAAAAAGAGTAAAAAAAACACTTGCACTGCTTGTACTTGGCACCAGCCACTCACTCACTACCTTCTTGCCTTTAAGATGCTGCAGTTTTCTTTAACATTTTTTTTTCTCTTTTACTTGCGGGTTGTGTCATAAATGTCATGGCAATAGGACCCCCAAAAAAGAAAGAAAATAAAAAAGATGTGAAAAAGCAAATAAAAGTGTTTTTCTTTCTCTCTCTCTCTCTTCGCATGTACTGCTGAGCCGTTTGCTGGTTACGGAGTGTCTTTAATTTTTATCGTCTCGTTAACGTTTGTAAATAATTTCACTGTTTATGATGCCATTTGACTTTTATGATGTCAGCATATTAATGGCAGGCACTTTTTTTTTTAATAAAATGAAATTTTAAAAATTCGTTGTTGCCATATTCCATCAAATTTCTTAAGTTGAAGACAGTTTTTTTCATTTTTTTAAGCAGCTGCAGCTATAAAATGAAATACAATTTTTAGGCTTAAATTTTATGGCAAATGATTTATTTTTTAATAAAAATTTCTTTGATAAACTCATAAAAGAAATCAATGCGATTATACGATATATTGTACACAGAAGGTGGAAAATAAGGCATCAATAAAAATACTTTCTCTTTCTTTTTAATAAAAAGCAGAAATCTTTAATATATTAATAAAAAAAAATTAAAATCTTTTAACATTTTACGAATTTGAAAGAAATTTCTAAAGGACTTTTTACAACATGGGAATAATTAAATCCTCAAAACAACCATAAACTTTAAGAAATAATTTTTAATATAAAAACAGTATAACAGAGATTTTCAACAGATACGTTAGTAAGAGAATTTCTTAACACCACCTATAGGATACTAGCATATAATATAGATTCGAAGGAAAATGGAGAGCATGCTATGAGGTCTTCAGAAAGTTTAAGCCCGTAACACCAGTTACGTATGTCTGGTACCTATATGCTCTAGACTTTATATATAACAGAAGTCCATAGATATTTGGATTACGGCCTAGCTTTTCAAACTACTTATGTTGTGTGCTTTACTTTTATACATGAGTGTAGAAAGCTGTAAGATTTATTGATGTTATCTTAAATTTCATTAGTCCCCGTGGTCTAGTGGGTAGTGTGTTGGCTTATTAGACAAAAGGCCCGGGTTCGAATCCCAGGTCAGACATCAAAACGAAAGAATATTTCTTCGGCGACTTCCTCTCAGCAGATTTCTGGCAAAGACTCTGAAAGTAAAAATTGCCATGAAAAGCTTCTCAAAAATCTGTCGTTCGGAGTCGACTTTAAACTGTAGGTTCCGCCACTCATGTATAAAATTAACGCACACAACATAAGTGGGGTGAGAAGCTAGGTCGTAATCCTGACTGAAGGGTTGTAATGGCCAATTATGTATGTGTATCTTAAATTTCATAACTGTTAGTACTGCCATGTTGTGTGCGTTTATTTTATACATGAGTGGCGGGACCTACAGTGTAAAGTCGACTCTGAACGACAGGTTTTTTGAGAAGCTTTTCATGGCAATTTTATTTACTCTCAGAGTTTTTGCCAGAAATCTGCTAAGAGGAAGTCGCTAAAGAAATTTTTTATTTCATATTTCGTTTTTATGACTGACCTGTGATTTGAACTTGGGCCTTAGTACGTCTAAAAAGCCAACACACTTACCTACTAGACTACGGCACCTTCGTACCATTTTATTACCAGTTTCTTAGCATCCTTCTTAATGATATAGTAAGTCCAGTCGGTTAGAATAAAGGAGGCTATTGGCTGCCGCGATGTGCTAGGTTCGTAGTATGCTATGATTCAAAAGCCGTGGCTGTCGGTTCAATTCCCACTAAAGCCTTTGGGATATTTGTGATTGTTTGTCTCCGATTATCTGTAATTACTCACAATATATAAAAGAAAGTGACAATTGCTACTAAAAAATCAATTCTCGAAAGTGATGAAGAATATACGCTAAGCGCCATAAGTGAGTCAACACCTACAATAATTTTAAATTTTCTATTATAAAAAATATACTTGTAGCACAACAATAATTGAATTGTTATTTTTGTTTTAACATTTTTCTAAGTAATAATAAATAAACGTTTTTAGTTTTGGAAATTTATTCGACTATTCTCATTTACTTATCTTCATAAGAAAATTAATTATTTCAGTGGTGTTTACCCACTTTTGGTGCTCAGTGTATATACCTTTATTTCTGTTTTTCTTCTATAAACTATCTTTCCTGTATCCCAACACAATGTA
>CM025789.1:20036305-20077951 GCA_014635995.1 Sarcophaga peregrina | reverse complement strand
GTGCCGTATTATATTTAACATATAAACCCACATTTCGAAACAAAATAAAAGAGAGACACTACTGCACTATCACCACTAATAATAATAATGATACCAACAGCAGTAGCAGTAGCAGCAGCAGCAGCATCCGCAGCAATAGCAGCAAAATCGAAATGTTACACTTGGCTCTTGTTACTCTTTAACAACGATGTTAAATTATTGAATAGGAAATGCTGGAAAATGTTTGTGTAAACTTGTATACGTACAAACACACGTACATATATGCTGACTTAAATATAGAAAATGATGACAGAAATAAATGCAGATACAACAACTTGTTTTTTTTTCTTTCTTTCTTCTATATTTACAATGTGACATCATTTGCATTTGACACTGATAATGATGTTGATTGGATGGTAAAAATATTTGAATTAAGAATACAGACAACGAAATGCATGTGTATGGTAATGTTATTAAGAATAATATTTAAAATTTTGTCTAGAATTAAATAAAGTGAAGGATTTTAAAAAAATTTTCGGATAAAAACAAATTTGATCTACATATAATGCAATATAAAATCCAAGGCAAAGCAGGCAACTGAGTTAGTAAAAATTCAGTCAGTCTTGTGTGAAGACGCGGTGCGTTCGAAGAGTATAATACTGGTTGAAAGATCTCCTATATAAAGATCTGTCGAATAATTGCGTAGTAATTGTTATTATTTATGCAAAAGAATGCAAAGAGGAATAACAAACAAAGCAATGTTGTTGTTTACGTCAAGTTATGAACAGTGACACACAGAATTGTGCTAATAATAAAGAATTTATTTAAAACTAAACACAAACTCATATCTAGGAGGTCATATTTAAACGTTTTTAAAAGGTAAAAATTGTTTTTTTGTTTGAACTGTAATATGCTTTTTAAACTATTTGACATATGCAATGTTCATTTCAATTAATGCCTGCCTTATCGAGCCTTTATCAGCTTCAACGGCCTTTCCGAACGTAGTACATCTTCGACATTAAAATTACCGTAACGAATTTTAGGGAAAACAGTTCTGGTTGCACTGGCGTACAGACAACACACCTTCTTCATACACATCGGTCAATTTCTTTCTGGATTGAACATCATTTTTACCCTTTCTTTACTAAAACCGTAAGATATTTCGAAAATGCTGCTTATAGCTTACCACTACTGCGTAGAATTAATTGGAATTTTTCACATACAAGCCTTAATATACACACAGTTACAAAAGTATACATACGATTAAAAACCGTCTTAAAATCGAGAAAAGTTGCCAGACAATTATAAAAATTTTCAACGAAAATGGAAATTTCAGAAATTTTTTAACCGTATGTATACTTTCGTAACTGTGTGTATGAGTTAAGTTTGAAATTGGTTGCAAAAAATTAGAATTAAATCCTCTGTCGGGTAAAAATGAAATTACTTTTTGAACAACCTAATATTTTGTCACAAAAATTCCGTATATTATCTCCACTAAATCTAATTAATCGTTTTACGCTTGAGCAACGTAGGGGATTTATTGGATATCTATTTCCAAAACAAATACAATTGGCCCAGAAAATGCACGAAAATATCGTACAAAATTTGATTGCAGAGAAGGAACAACAGTGCCCGTTATGCGGAAGCATACTTTTAAAGTTCGTAAAACCGATTTCATTGTTGATGCGCTAAGACTTGAGCATGATCGTATAGTATGTACACACTCGAAAATATCGAAGCTGTGGCTCAGAGTGTGCATCAGAATACATCAACATCTCATCGCTCTCAAGAATTGAACAGTTCACACCACCTGTTTACCTCCAATTTTAAAAAAAGATCGCGGTATGCCGCCCTATAAAGTTCAATTGGTTCAAAAGTTGAAGACGCTTTGTTTTCACTAGACGGGCCAAGGAGAAACTGCACGATGATGTAGATTTTGCAAAAAAAAAAAAAAATTCTTTTCGAATGAAGCTCATTTTCATTTTGGTGGTAGGTACGTTATTAAGGAAAATTTGCGGCTTAGAAACCCCACACGTAGTCCCATGACGATTGCGGCCTGTGGAGCGTAGGTATCATTGGCTTATGTTTCATTGAAAATGACGACCGCCTTACGATCAATGAAGACACCTATCGCATCATGATAATCGAATTTATTGTACTTGCACTTCATAGTATTTATATGAACGATGTTTGCTTTCAATAAAATGGTGCAACCGGCCACATATCTCATGCCACAACCAATTTATTGCGTCAAACCATCAATGCCCTTTAATTAGAAGAAATGGTACTGTCATTTGGCCGCCAAGCAGCTGCGATTTAGCACAGTTGGACTATTTCTTTCGGGCGCCATTAGGTAAAAGTGTTATGCTGACAATTCAGAGCCAATTGAGTATTTGAAGGCCTATATTCGTGATGCTATTGCTGAAATGCCACCCCATAAACACTGGAAAAATTGCGCGAAAATTGAACCCATCGAATGAGGTACTGTGAGGCCAGCCGCGGTAATCATGTAAATGAATTGATATTCCATTTCTAATCGAAAATAAACTTGGAAAAATTTTCGAACCGTTTTTGTTTTATAGCATTCTGAAAGTTTTACTTTTAAATGGTCCACCCTTTATCTTTCGTATTCCTTTGGTGCGAACTAGGACTCAAGGTAACGTCTAACCGAAAATGTCTAAGCAAATGCATAAATGGATAAGAGGCAGGAATGAATTAAAAAATATTAGCGAAAGGCAAGTCTAAATTTTTAAAAAACCAACACTCAGGGGATGGCTCTTACTCATGCAGTGCATTGTGCAGTGTTTTAGGAAAGGTGGAAAGAAGGAAGATGCGAATGGCAAGGAAACGAGTTGCTGCTTGGTGACTACAAAATGACCAGTGTTATATCTTCACCATTGGACAAGCCACAGCAATCATCCCCAAGGAAGCCCACAGTTTCTCACACTACTTATGTTGTGTGTATTAATTCTATACATAAATGGCGAAACCTACTCTTTAAAGCCGGCTCCGAACGGTATGGCAACTATATTTATTCTCAGGGTTTTGCAAGAAATCTGCTGAGAGGAAATCGCCGAAAAAATACTTTTTGTATTTTTTATTTTGATGTCTGGCCTGGGACTCGAACCCTGGCTTTACTTCTAACAAGCCAACACACTACCTACTAGACCACGGTGACCCCAAGTCTAAATTGCAGCAATATAGATACGAAATCAAAAAATTTTGATTATTTCCATTAAAAGTGTTTTCATTAAGCATTACAAATCACAAACATGAACCTAAAAAGTATGCTTTAAAAATTTTTTTCAAAATTCTTTTTCTATTGATAGAAGAAAAGAAAACAAAAAAAAGAACAATATTTTCCGTATTTACATTTATTTATAAAAATTTTATACATTTTTATCGTACAGAAACACTATCTAACGTTTTTATTTATTATTCAACCTCCTTAAAATATGCATATAATTTGATTTTGATTTTGAGCCATACAATATGTAGTGTGAACAATATGTATAAAATATGTGCACATACATGGCTGAAAAAGAAATTGAAAAAAATATTTAAAAAAAAAAAATACATTTTTATAAACAATATTTACTTGTATAACTGTACTCTATCTAAAGTTATTCACATGATATTTAATAATAAAATAAAACACATGCAAATAAAACATGTTTTAAATTGTTGTATCTGGCAATGCTTGCGCCGTAAACTAAACCAAAGTAAAATTTACTATTGTTTGTAAGTATTTTGTAAAGCATACATACATATAACAGCATAATTACAATAACTGTAACAACAACGACAGCAACAACAACGATAGCAATAATAACACCAAAAAAAAGAAGAAGAGAAATACGTATGTGATGCTGAAATCTAATGTGTGCATATTTTTTACATTTACTTCGTATATGTATACCTGTATGTGTATGAGAGCATGCATGTATACTCATACACACGAAAATATTAAATTGGAATACAGAAAATTTAAGGCATGAGAGCAAAAGAGACCAAGAGAATGCGTTAGAGAGAAAGTGAGTGAGAAAATAAAGTTTTCCATTCGAAAGTGTTGCATATTTTTAGGAATTATTTTTTTTATTTTTTTTGCTTAACCCTAAAATAGGTCATGTAAGTTTTATTATACGATAACGGAATTAAAACTGTGTGGTTATAAGGATCATATACGAGTGCATAATGAATATTATTGGGTCAAATGGTTGTTTTAAATAGAAAGTTTCTTCTTTTTTTTTCTTACTCATAATTGTTAGCAGTGATACTTTAAATGAAATTTTATTTTAATTGCATTAAAATAAAACGTCTTGTGGTGAGTTTTTGGTTTCAAATGTAGGCATATTAAATAAAAATATGCAGAGAAATTTTTCATTTTAATTCTCAGAGTTTTTGGCATTTACCTGCCGATGAAATATTTTTCAAATTTGGGGTTGGAGATGTCTATCCTGTGGTTTGAACCGAGACCTTAAGTCTAATATGTCAACACACTACCTACTAGGCGACTACTCTTTAGTCTATCTTATAAAAATGTCCTACTGCTTCCAATTTGCTTCCACTTTATACCACTTAGAGCTGTTGTCATGAATTACTTCTTCCATATAGTTAAACCATTAATCCGGAACCATATTATCAGGAAAAGGACGTCCTAAAAGCAGCATTTTTCCCATTACCCCTCCTTGAAGGCATGTGGCTTGTAGAAAGCATTTCCATCTGCTGTTATTTTTGATTCCACAATAAGATTCCGTATGTCTTCAGGTGTTCCTAAGCCGGCCTTTTACTCCTATCAGTATTCTTTTCGATAGTATGGCCGATGCATTTTCATCATAGGACTTCGATTTTATATGATGTTCTCTGATATTCTAGCTGTGCAGGGCTTGATGTCTCCAGATGTTTCTTAGCTGGCCTTGTTCTACTATCAGTATTTTTTCTGATTGTATGACCGATCCATCTCCATCCTAGATCAGCAATCTTATATTATATTCTGCTCTGTAAGCATTGATGATTTATACGCATCCTTTTCCGTGTATCAAGTGTTATTGCCGGTTGGTTGTTATTCTGCCTTGTTTCCGATACATTAACCTTTTGTTGTCCCAGCTAAGCAGGTAACTGGTCTATTCTAAATTACCATATTTGGCGAATAAAGTAGGAGAAAAATTGTGTTTCCTAGATTCAACAGAGGGCTTTTACATGGTTAATCTATTACCTAAAGATACTAGGGCTTAATAGAAAACTTTTAAAGCATCCATGGAACAATCAATATCCAGTTTTTTCTTCCGGTAATGGTTACTATCATGAAAAATGACTTTTAATTTCAATATCTAAAGCATACCTTATGCACTTGTGATATACAAGAAAAAGTATAGCATATCTTAAGGCGAGATATTTTTTTAATATTACAAGCAACAATGCATTTTCATTGTCTACTTTATGGAGCTCAACAAACTTTTAAACAGCTGTTTAAATGAATTTTAAACAAGCCATATTTAAAATGTGAAATCCAGTTGTTAATGGTCAAGATCGGTTAAATAGGACTTGGTAGTTCTGGAGCATTGCGTCATGTGGTATCACCACTGGCGGCTATGTGTGGTCAAGTGACATTTATCCATCATTAATCAATACAACCCTTCAGTTAAGGGGTTACGCCCCAGCCTCTCATTTATGTTGGGTTTGTTTATTTTAAACATGAGTGGCGGCACGTATTGTTTACTGCCGGCTCCGAATGCCGAGAGGAGAGGAACTTTTAATGGCAATTTTTTATTTACTCTCAAAGTTTTTGCCAGAAATCTGCTAAGAAGGAGTCACCGAAGAAATATACCTTTTTCGTGTGTGACCTTGAATCTTTAATAAGTCAACACGCTGTCTACTACAATACGAAAACTTTAAATGACCTCTGGCGCATTATTCTTTCTTATATCCGAACTTTTGACCTTTTGTAAAGGATTTTTAATTAGGAAGCAAACAGGTGGATATGCTGACTTTTGCTAGATTTCTTGAGAACGGATTGACAGCTTAAAGGTTAATTATTTTTTTGTTGTTGGTTTTATTCAGAATATTTAAAATCAAATATTTTCTTCTCATAAATATGCCAAAAACTCTGTTCCCATATACTAAAATAATATGATTTTAAATAAAGTAAACATACGTATTTGAATATCTACTCAGTTGTTGTAAAATCTGCAACAGTACGTCATAAAATTAAACACTAATTAAATGGCCAGAAGTTATTTTAATAGAATGTAACCATACTTCCGGAAATAAATTATAATTTTAAGGGAGTCAAAGATTTCATTAAAAATCCTTTTTAAGTTGTTTACTTTTGGTTTTCACTGTTTGTTATTTAGTATAACAAGCTGCGTGTCTTCACTACTTCAGCTAGAGTTTGGTATTAAATTTCATAAAATTTATGAAGATATGGTGCTGGAGTTATGCATTTTTAATAATATTAGTTTTTACACTTTAACATCAAACAAAAATTCCATTCTGTAATCTGTTTTACGGATTATAAATTATTATGGATTTTTAATACAAAAATTTGTGTTGAAACTTTCAAAATTACAAAAAAAAAAACAAAAACAAGAAATTTTGTTGAACACAAATTACAAAATTGGAAACATGATTTCCAAGGTACATTTTAACTAATTTGGAGAAAGTATTGGATTATGTTTTCATTTTCTAAAACAATGTTCTTTAATAATAAATCAGGGTAGAAAATTGAACATTCAACGTTAATTAAACAAAAATTGTTTGAAATAATTTAACATCTTTTAAAGAATGCCATAAAAAACTGGTTTTTTAAAGCAACTAAACGTATACACTTGTTTTTATTTTTTAACATTTAAACTGACGCCTAGATGTAGGCAATACAATTTAATAAAAACTGATACCAATTGAAAATAAGCCATACACTCTATGTGAAACATAAAAACATAAACACTTAAACGCCTAAAGGAAAAATATTTATGAGTACGAGTTAAAGATAAACAGAAAAGCAGAGAGAGAGAGAGAGAAAGAGCGAAAGAGAGAGCGGGACTTCCAAGAAAAAAAAATTATATTTTATAACTGTATCTCTTATATTTTTTGCTTATAAAACAATAAAAAATAATCAGTAGAAATATTTATTCAGAAATGTTACACACAATGACTGTATACACATACATACGTATACATGTGTATGCGTTATCACATGTATACTGGGTTTTTTAAAGAGATATGTATGTGTGTGTGTGTGGATATGTATGTATGAGTATGATGAAATATAGCAATAAATTGTCATACAAAACTCTTTCATTTCTTGGTTACAATTCTGTAAGGAACAAAATTGTCACAGAAAAAAAAAAAACAAGAACAATTCCCATAAAACATAAGGAAAATAAAACGTTTAACAAGAAAACAGAGGCGCTTTTAAAAGAGGGGCCTGGGTTCAAATTTTTATGATGCATTTTATGCCGAATATAAGGATTCAGCTTGATCCATCAGAGTTATTATAGACCAAGTAATTCCCTGCCTTATGTTTTTATGCTGAAATCTCCTTAAAACGTCGAAAAACCACTTCCTGTGGGTTTACTATTGATATTTACTATTTACTATTTGCTATTTACTATTTGCTATTTACTATTACTTCTATTGGAATCTGTTTATACCTTCACGTTGAGAATATTTCTTAAAATTTTAGCAAATTACAATGAATGTAAGGTTTTTGCAATGTAAGAAAGATTTTTGGCACAGTTTGCAAAAAATATCGTCTCTATTAAGGAGTGCGCACGAAAAAAAAACTGGACTTAAACTTTTCGTTATAGTAACAAAACAAAGGGGCTGTTTCGAAGATTGGAACCCTCAGTCGAAAGCCGATATTAACGCTCTCCATAGATTTATAAATAGGTTGAGGTGGTTAAGAAGTGCTAGTTGTAGTAGCGCTCCCCGAGTTTTTTATGTTCCATCTGTTTTGCTTCGTCTCTTATATGGTCCCTTTCCTTCTGCTTTTTCAATTTCCGGATCTGCTTTACTGGTATCCTTCTAATTCTATCTCTCTCTCTCTCTCTCTCTCTCTCTCTACGCTTCTAGAATGTAAGGAGTGCGCACAAAAAAAACTGGGCTTACACTTTTCGTTATAGAAATAAAACTAAGTGGCGGATTTTTTTCGTTTTATATTTCAATTAAAGTAAATAATATTTGAATTCCTTTTGTGTATAAAATTTTTTTCTAACAAAGATCTCAGATTATCCCACTTTTTGAGCCACTTGTCTTCTTAACATTTTAGGATATTTTAGAAAAATACGTATTATTTTACTTGCTTTGTTTTGGTCGACAAATCCTTTTTTTTCTTCGACTTCCACTCTTTTTCTTAATACTCAACAACTCCTTATATTGTTTTATTCCTACCTTAGAAACTGGTTTTTGGTTAACACCCGCAAATCTAGCAATCGTTTTTTGTAAGCGGCGCGGTTTTTCATAGAAAATTTAAATTATAATTTTACGACATTCTTGTTGGGTGGACATTTTCAAAAAACTATTTTTGCCTTTCCAATGAAATTTAGCATTTGGATTTTGAAACAGATGACTAACAAAAACAATGTAACGGTATTCATTTTTTTCAATTACGATAAAAGTATAAGCTTAAAAGTAGGCCCATTTTTTTTCGTGCGCAATCCTTATAAGGGCTTTACGCAAACACAAGTTGCCATTTCATCTCTGTTCATGCCGAAGTCAGATAAGATTTGGGCTCTCTCAAAATTGGTTTAATATTTGTCTTGATGCTTCCAATACTATAAGAATTTCTGATCTGCTAGTATCAACCAAAAAGTTAATGATAGGTTAGGTTAGGTTAGGATACAGGACGTGTACTTGTCAACTGTGACAAGTACAGTACCCAGAGGTCGAATTGAACGATTGTGTAACGTTTTGGCTTCTCACACCACTCGTGTTGTGTGCGTTAATTTTATACACGAGTGGCGGTACCCACAGTTTAAAGTCGACTCCAAACGACAAATTTTTTGAGAAACTTTTCATGGCAATTTTTACTCTCAGAGTCTTTGCTAGAAATCTGCTGAGAGGCAGTAACCGAAGAAATATTTTTTTTTTTCATATTTTCGTTTTGATGTCTGACCTGGGATTCCAACTCGGGCCTTTCGTCTAATAAGCCAAAACACTACCTACTATACCATGGCGACTCAGACCATACAACTACAGAAATTGCTTGCTTCTTTGACAGTTTATGCTTTCATGTGAATTTCTAAAGCAAATTTATTTTTTGTTAGGAATTTTCCACAATTTTTACATGGTGACTTCACTCACCGAACAGAAACGCCATCAAAGTCAAACCATATTTAAGAGCAACGTTACTCCTATAAAGTTGAAACAACAGATTATAGGACTTGGCGAATGGATTTTTTAAACTAAAATTCGGAAGAGTTGACGAAAATAACTTCTTGAAAATTGTTTATCCTCCCCTCTATTGGAATATGGGATGGTTAATATTTTCAATCAAATATTTTACCAACCAAACCCGCGACTTGTGTACAAATTCTTACATAACATAACATAATCGGTCATTACAAACCTTCTGTCAGGATTACGACATAGCTTCTCTTACCATTTACGTTGTGTGTTAATTTTATACATGAGTGGTGGGGCATATAGTTTAATGTCCCCTCCAAATGACAGTTTTTTTTAAAAACTTTTCATTGCAATTTTATTACTATTTTTGTTAGAAATCTGCTGAGATAAACTCGCCGAAGAATTTTTTGGTTCAATATAACTTGCTTTATTTGAAAACGTAAAAATCTGTATAACACTAGCTGACCTGGGGAATTTCGTCCCGCCCAAAATAGATTTTTTTATTGCCAACACATTTAATATTTATTGTAATACGCTGATCAAGTTGTAGTTGTTGTAATCGCTCCAAAACAAAAACTAACAGACATCCGTGTTATATATGTATATATGTAGTTATAAACCACCGAATTAGCCGGTATAGTATGGGCGTGGCAATTAGCCCATTTTTGGTGAATTTGTCGATATCGACTCTATGAACTTACACAACAAATTACATTCATTTACGATCACTATGTCCCTAAACATTCAATTTTAAAAGTTTGCCACGCCTACTTTTTGCTATATCGAATTTATTTTTAAACTATCTAAACATGATAAACTTTCGAAGCATAAAATAATGATTAAAATCGGTTCAGTAGTTAGAGATATCACTTGAAGGGAAGGATTGTCAAGCCCATTTTTGTTGGGATTGTCGATATCAAGTCTACGTACTTATTCACTAAATTTTATTCCTCTACGGTCAATATGTACCTAAATATTCATTCAATATTTAACAAATTGCCACGCCTTCTTTACATTTACACATACATAATTGGTCATTACAACCCATCAGTCAGGATTATTGACCTAATTTCTCACACTACTTATGTTGTGTGTTAATTTTATACATAAGTAGCGGGACCTACAGTTTAAAGTCGACTCCGAACGACAAATTTTTTGAGAAACTTTTCATGGCAATTTCTACTCTGACAGTTTTGCCAGAAATCTGCTGAAAGGAAATCGCCGGAGAAATACTTTTTGTATTTTATTTTGATGTCTGGCCTGGGACTCGAACCCTGGCTTTACGTCTAATAAGCCAGCACACTACCAACTAGACCACGGCGACTTCTTTACATTTAGGGATATGAAAAATAGGTATTGTCCGATTCTCAGACCTACTCGATATGCACACAAAATTTCATGAAAATCGGTGGATCCATTTCGGAGGAGTTTTTACCGTGACATGAGAATTTTTTATATTACATAACATAGGGCTGGAGGCTCTCCTTCTTTTCGGCATATTTCGTTTAATTGAATTTTTGTATTTTTTTTTTTTAAATTATAACTACGCCTCTGTTAGTATGCCATTACATGTGTTCTTCACTTAATGTGTACATTTCAAGTTACAGTCGTTATAGTAGTTGCTGTTGTTATTGTTGTTGTCATAAAACGTTTATAAACATAATTTCTCATACGTTTATCGACAAGTTATGACAATTGCCTGTTTTATATATACACACATACATATGTAAGCACATATACATACATACATACATACATATGTACAGGGCTTAGGATAACCCATAAACTAAACATATAAATGACAATACAGTTTAACCAAAAGCAAAGTGAAGTGAGGGGCAACACATGCTTGAATTTAGCCATACTTACGCATACACTTACTAGGCTCATAAAAAAATATATACGCTGCTCTGGCATATACATACGTAAGTATGGGTATGTAAAGAGAAATTTACTGCTTCCGGGTTAGAATTTATGATTTGTTTATCAATTTATTTTTATTTATAAAAAACAAAAAAACAAACACAAGATAAAAATAATTTTTTCTGGTTTTCTTTATTGAATTATTTAAAGAAAATAAAAGAAATTTTTTTTAAAAATCTCAAACGTTTTTATTTCCGTTTTGCTTGTGTATATGACACTCATTACAATGGCATTTTCAAAGTGTTTGTAGCTGTTAAACCATGATTTGTTTCTGTCAAGCACTTAAACTTCATTTAATTTTCTTTTTAAAATTTTTTTCTTTCATTCTTTGGCTTTCTTTCAATTGCATTTAAACATTCGTTAAGCATTTGTTTTCTTGCCTTATTTCCTTTCTTTTTTTCCCTTTTAATTCTTAACTAAAAAGCCCGTTAAAGATATTTATCCTTAGACAAGAAAAAAAACTTCAACCAACAGCCAAAACAAAAAAAAAAATTGAAGAGAAAATCTAGAAATTATCTTGTTCTTGCAGAAGTTTGTAATTAAAACTGTGGAAACAACAAATGGAAACGAATAATGAAATACTACAGCAAGGAATGGAATATGCCAGACAATAAACACACTTTGGTGTTGTAAAGGCAAAAAGGAAACCAAGACGCACATTCTTTAGTTTCTTGGTTTGTTTTTCTTTTCTCTTCTCTACATTTTCTTCTTCAATTTCTTTTGTTTTTTTTATTTTAGTTAAGCATGACGTTGGCTGCTTAAAAAGGAAATGGTCATGTGCTGAGTTTTACAAAAGAGCCAAAGCGTTCAAGCAGAATAACTTGTAAAAAGTTTTAATTTTCCGCAAAAGAATTTTGATTTTCTGTTTTCTTTCTGTTCTTCACGAAACAGACAAAAATTTCAAGTCTTTGTTAAACCGTTTAACCATCAGAGTCACACACACACACACACACACACACACACAAATAAAAATAACAAATAAAAGCCTACTTTAAGGGGTTTAAAGCTAAGAAACATATTAAAGAGAATTTAAATTTTGAAAGTAATTTTCTGCAGTGTTGTATAAATGCAATGGAACTGTTTTTTTTCTCTGCAAATTTTTCTGGAACTTATTTCATTAGCTGATATCCCTTCCTGGGCATCTAACTCATTAAGGTACAGCAGAATAACTTGTGTAAAGTCATAATTTTCCGCAAAAAAATTTTGATTCCCTGTTTTCTTTCTGTTCTTCACGAAACAGACAAAATCTTCAAGTCTTTGTTAAAGCAAAAAATAAAAATAACAAATAAAAGCCTACTTTAAGGGGGTTAAGGCTAAGAAACGTATTAAACAGAATTTAATTTGTATAAATGCAATGGAACTGCTTTTAAACTTCAAATTTTTCTGGAACTTATTTCAATAGTTGATATCCCTTCCTAGGCACTAAACTCATTAAGGTACAGTACAGAGGTCAGCAATAAGTATTCAAAACGATGAGTAGGTTCGAGTCATACTTATTTTAATATCATACTCATACTACTCATACTCAAAGTTGGAAGTACTCATTGTATTCATACTTAACAATACGCATGATGTTATAGACTCGTCTCTACTTAACATTTACACGAAGCACAAAATAAGTATGACTCGCGTACGAACACTGCAATACTCACAAGAAGATTGTGTGTATGCATTGGCTGTTGTCTTTGTCTTTCCTTTCTTTTTTGTTTGCATATGCAACAATAACAAAGGCTGTAAATTTTGTTGAATGATTCGAGTCACTCGAATCACTTATAAGTATTATGAGTATTTTTCTAAATTTATGAATCAGAATGAGTAGGCGTATGAATCAAACATATTTCGAATGTTGTGAGTTTAATGTCAACGTTGTACTCATACTCATTGCTACTTATATTTATAAATGAATGTTGCAGCGAATACGAATGAATCAGAGTAGTTGAATTTCAATTCTGTTGATTCACTTATACTCCAAATTGCATGAGTGCTTATGAGTAGCGGAAAAACGAATCATTGCTGATCTCTGGTATAGTATTAATGATTTCGTTCCTTTAAAAGTCGACCAATTGAAATTACAAACAGTATCAAATCCAAAGTTGCAGTAGTCTAGTAGGTATGGTATTGGCTTATTAGACGTAAGGCCATAGTTCAAACCCCAGGTCAAACATGTCCAACAAAACGCCGGCTTCAGCTCTGTTGATTTCTAGCAAAATCCCGAGAGTAAACAAAAAATTGCCATGTACAGTTATTCAAAAAATCAGTCGTTCTGTCTCGTCTTATTCTGTAGATGTCGCCACTCGTATATAAAGATAAACGCATGTTATATGTGGCATAAAAAGCTAGGTCGTAATCCTCACTAAAAAGTTCTAATGACCAATTATGTATGTGAACTACGCCTATATTTAATCTAAATTTGTTAAATGCATTTACAACTTGCAATAATTTAACTGTAATAATTACATATATTTTAAGTATGCATAAAAATTAAAGCATACTTTCAGGTTATTGTAATATAACCTAAAGGCTATACTTTTAATTTGCAAGTACAACTTAATTTTTCTTATCTCTATCCTTATTTTTTATTCATTTTCCATAAATCTTACCACTCATAAAAGTAAATGCATATCGCATAAAAGAATTTCTCATTATTTTCTTGATTGTTATCTACCTCAAGGCATAATTAAATTTACAGTGCGCTGGCAAACGGGTAAGTAATGCTTATGCTGCTTACCTTATACTTAAAAATGCTTATTCGATAAGAGGAAATATTCTTAATTATTTTTTAATATTTTTCATATTAAGAAAATTCCTGGATTTTTTTTAAGGACAAGAAAAAATTTTATTTTCTTTCCAAATGGTTAAAGAAAAAAGCTTAAGCTTTATTTTTTATGTATAAAAATATTTTTGTAGGCTTTCGAGACATCATTTCGTTTAAATTATATTGCCTACTTTCAGGTAATACATTTTTTATTTTATTTTGTTGCCTACTTTTAAGTGTACTTATTAGTAACATTCTAGTAAAACTTCATTATTATTTATTCAAAAATATTTTCCATTGCCTATGTTTGGGCAACGTAATTTTAAATCATTCAATCCTAAGCTTATCATTAACGATGCCATGCGATAGCACTCAGTAGCTATTAAAATATTAAAAAAAAAATTTATTCCAAAGAATTTCTTTTTAATACTATAATCTAGTCTAAGTGCTGTTAAGGCGCTTTATTTCTAATGCCGAATAATAAGTTGGCCTCATAATTTAAATACAAAATACTTTTACTGCCATTTATAACATTGATTTGCATGATTTTCTACTTAAGCAGTGATTCCTTCTCTTACGAAATATTCTTCGATTTTTTTGCTTTGATGATCTGTGATTGCATTTGTATGTAATTTATTCCGTTTAAAGGCTCAATACTTAGTGATTCACAGCACAGCAATGGATTTTCGTAGTTGAAATTACAAATTAAAGTCTTTAAGCCATAAGATAATGCCGTTCATTTGATGGTTTGTGAATGTATTTTAAAATAAATTTCCAAAGTCAGGCTACTTAGAAGTTGTGGCATCAAATAAGTAGAGACAACAAATGACTTTTGCGGTTATAAAATACTACTGATTACTGATCTTAATAATGATGGGGGAGGGAGAGTATGTTATTAAATGTAGCGTAACCGCAATCACAATATTTATTGTCCGCAATACTAAATTAATTGTAGTCTACTGGAAGTACTAAAAGAATAACAAACAAAAAAAAATAATAAAAAAAATCAAGCAAAGCTATTTTACAAAACATTAAACCCAAATGCATAGCATACTTTCCGGCTACTTAATATATTTAACATGCTGCATAAATTAAGGGATATCATTGTGTTTTCTTGCATTTAAATTAATTAAAATTTTATTTTATTTTTTAAATCACATTACACTTGCCACTTGGGGTGCTATTAACACTTATTTTGTCATTGATTCTAGGAATCAATTAAAAAGGCAACTTCATATTTATTATAAGAATTCATGGAAATAATTTTTATTGTCTTTTAGAATTTTCATGTAAATAAATGCTTTTGATATTATGAGGCAGCAGGAACAAAGGAAATAACTTCCGCTTCAGTTTATTTTCTTATGTATGTAGGTCATAATTCCTAAGAATATGTTATGAAAATTTTATTAAAAATTTCTGGGAAATTTTAAATTCATTTAAGAATCATGTGGTTAGGATCTGTGGTGTTATTGTCAGATCGATTTACAAAATAAAATTTAGTTTTACGAAGAGTGTAGAAGGTGCCGGTTAACCCAAGACCCAGGCCAGACATCACAATAAAACACAAAAAGTATTTTTTTGGCGATTTCTTCTCAGTAGAAAAAGTAGTGGCAAAAACTCTGAGAGTAAATAAAATTGCTGTCTTTCGGAGTCGACTTTAAACTATAGGTCCCGCCACTTATGTATAAAATTAACACACACGACAGAAGTAGTGTGAGAAACTAGGTCAATAAACCTGACTGAAGGGTTGTAATGACCAATTATGTTTCTGTTATGTATCAATGCGACTGCTTTAATAAAAAATCGAAAGCATATTTAACACTGAGGTATCAACTTCATTAATTAGTCGACGATTATCAATCGACACTTTTTTCTTAGTCGTACTAAAGGCTTTTAAGGGGTTTCATATATTTTCCTGAAAGATGTGATAGCTTATGAACACATGTTTTTGGCTATTCGCTGTTAATTTTAGATTCTTGCTTCTGATATCAGAAATCCTAATGGGGACCAGATCCACCAATTTCATTCAAGAAATCTCAACCTATTATTTTGAACCTTCACCTCTGCTTACATAGCCAGAGATAGGGTTGAGTATTACAGGCTCTATCACATTGACATATACCCTGTAGAAGAACTGTTAAAATCCTATCAGTATCCTAATAAGGAGTGCGCACAAAAAAAAAACTGGTCTTACACTTTTCGTTATAGAAATAAAACTAAGTGGGCGGATTTTTTTCGTTTCATATTTCAATTAAAGTAAATAATATTTGAATTCGTTTTGTGTATAAAATTTTTTTCTGACAAAGATCTCAGAGCATCCAACTTTTTGAGCCACTTTTCTTCCAAACATTTTAGGGGTTGTTTTTGGAAAAATACGTATTATTTTACTTGCTTTGTTTTGGTCGGCAAATACTTTTTTTCTTCGACTTCCACGCTTTCTCTCTATACTTAAAGACTCCTCATATTGTTTTATTCTTACCTTAGAAACTGTTTTTGGTCAACACCTGCGAACCTAGCAAATGTTTTTTGTAAGCGGCGCGGTTTTTCATTGAAAATTTCAATTATTTTTTACGACATTCTTTTTGGGTGCCCATTTTCAAAAAACTAATTTTGCTATTGCAATGACATTTAGCACGTGGATTTTGAAACAGATGACTAACAAAAACAGTGTAACGGTATTCATTATTTTCAATTATGAAAAAAATTATAAGCTTAAAAGTGGGCCCATTTTTTTTCGTGCGCACTCCTTAAATACTACACCCAGATTCAATACCTATTTTATTCTAAAAAAAGTCAAGCCTAAGCCATAGTAACCTGAGAATTCTTCAATTGCAGCCAAAAGTATTACTTTTTTGCCACACAACTAAGCATGAAAAATATTATCACCAAGGCAACTCTTTAATATCATAAATGTGCTGGTCACTCTTAACGATACCAATGTTTGTTACATACATAATCGGCCATTACAACTCTTCAGTCAGGATTACGACCTAGCTTCTCACACCACTTATGTTGTATGCGTTAATTTATACATGAGTGGCGGGACCTACAATTTAAAGTCGACTCCGAACGACAGATTTTTGAGAAGCTTTTCATGGCAATTTTTACTCTCATAGTCTTTGCCAGAAATCTGCTGAGAGGAAGTCGCCGAAGAAATATTTTTCGTTTTGATGTCTGACCTGGGATTCGAACCCCGGGCCCTTCGTCTCATAAGCCAACACACTATCTCTGATAACATCACCACCTTCGTAGAATTATACGGATCCAGTTTTAATTTCAAAACGACATTTAGACTTAAAGTGTAAAAAATACAATTACTACTCTAGAAATACAAATACCTTGTGGAAAACGAAAAAGTGCTATTCTGGAGTTCTGAACACGTAAATAATATGTACGAGGGGCCTCTTAATCTCTGCTCCTCAAATAGAACGACGAACACTATAGTGAGGATAGGAAACTTTCGGGAAAAAGTACTGCTCTCGATATATATTCAAAGCGAACATTATTTTTATGTAATGGCAGTTGGCAACCCTAGTATTTCAGAGCCTGATTAAGTAGTTCAAAAGCCAGCATAGCTGCCAAAACAATGTCTTAATAAAAGTGAAACAAAGAAAGAAAGAAGTAAGTGGTGGAATAGATATTTGGAACTGCTATTAATTTCCTTAAAAGAAACGAAAGGGAAGAATGAATTCGATGCAGGAAATATCAGATCCATTGCTGATTAATTCGTAAGAATATCAAGTAGAATTTTTAACATTTGGAGGCCTCTTGCTATTTGTAAAACTATTGAGTAGAATCATGAGTGTTACTGGGCATTATTTGCTGTTGTGTTCGCAGTGATAATTTTATTGGGGTCATCGTGTGGTTCGAAGTACCTTATGTCCATCAATCTGCTGCTTTCGAGTACCTTTTCAAAATCGTTAGCTTTTGTTAGAATATGAAACGAAATGTCCAAAAAGGGTACATAACTTCAAATACATGATGGTATGAAATCTTTTGTGCCATGATTTAGTGAAGTCTGTTTCCGTATCGTTCATATATATTTCCATCTCCTAATTGTAAAAATTCACAGAAGAATCCTAAAACTTATATTGATGCCGACGAATATCTCTTCATATTCTTATTGTAAAGGCGTAATATAGGATCACATAAGATTATGAAATTTTACACGTTAGAGTCATTGTAAAGTGGACCTGAGGTATATACATACGTCAGGTGGTGGCATGGTGTAGTGGTCAAGACAGCTACAGTCTATAAGTCTAGGTTCGAATCGCTATGGTATTGAAGAAAAGCCCTCTCTTCAAATTCAAACTATATTCTCCTCTAATACAATACATCTAGGAAGCCTGGTAATGAAGCAATGATAACATAACAGTAAGACCAGCCAATGCCGGCACATAGTGGGAAAATGATGTAGGAACAAATATGAAAACAATTCAAAAAAACCTTAAAAAGGACCTTTTTATCCTTTGATCCAGCTCACCAAATATTGGCCCCAGAACAAAAATTTTAAGAAACATAGTCTTAGAATGAATCAAACTTTCAATTTAGTCGGGAACTTTTGTCCTTAATGGACATATTGTTGTTACGACTGCAGGACTACTATGGGTGAGAAGTTTAGTAGTCTTGCATCTTTACCTGCCTTCTCTACGATACCACAGAGTTTGAACCATGAAGGCGAAGAACAGTTTCCTGGGTTTTCTGGTCGTTATGGCTGCTACAGACCTAGCATAAGTCTTCATATCATACCAGACGGTATGTAATGAAGTTTCTTCGATAAAGTCTTAGCCAGATTTGCTACGCAATCTCTGACATATCCAAAGCTACCTATCAGGCATTGGCAGAATCCATTATTGCATTGTTAATTATGTATTGAATTTCTTAAGAAGTGTTGTATCTGTTGTCCATACTTTTTTAAATTCCAAATTTCCTTAGAATTCTGCAATGACCTTTTGTTGCTTTTTCTAAATTTTATTCAATAAATTCATTTCCAAACTAAAAGACTATTTCCAAAAATAAAAACTTAAAACTTCTTATCTTTTGTTTGAAAATGAAAGGAAAAAACAAAACGGAAATGGAGGAAATGTTTGAATCCTTATTACATACAAAATTTTAAAAGAAGAAAACAAACGAAAAACCAAGAGGAGAGAGAGAGAAAGAAAATCAAACAAACGTCTATTACAAGTTCTTATTCAATAGTTATGCAAATCGTGTTTAAGTTGGATAACACCAAAGGACATTATCCTTAATGGCAAATAATTATTTTATCAATTCAATAGAAAGAAAGAGAAAGAGAGAGAGAGAGCGAGAGAGAGAAGGAGAAAAAGAAAAATAATTTGTCTGCCACTATAAACTAACAAATAAGAGAAGATACTTATAATCTGCTTGCAGTGGCAGAACACTTTTTTATTCCTTTGATTTTCGTTATCTAAGAAAGAATGTTGCTTGCAACATTTGGTGGCATACGTATGTACCTACACAGTGGCAACAAACACAAACTAATGTTGACACAGTTCTTGCCACTAATAGTTGAACTGAAAGAGATCTTTTTTGTTTTTGTGCTATTTTTTCAGACTCAATTTCCAACAGAATCCTAGGAATTACAATTTAAATAAGAAAATATAACTGAAAACAGTGGGTGAAAGAGAAAACAATCCAAAAAGAAATGAAAACGAAAAACAATACCAAAGAAATAATAGAAAAGAAATTCGGTTTGAGAAAAAACAAATACACTAATACCCCGGTTTGCGTCGCCTCGTTCTGCGCCTGCTTCGAAGTCTTCTTAAAATTTCTGTGATTTCGAAGTTGCGTCGTTTTTGTTTCAGTTTGCGACGCATGTTTCGAAGTTGCGTCGAAAGGGGATTTCCCGTTTAAATCTAGTGCAAATTCAAAGTTGCGTCTTTTTAAAATTTCTGTGACTTCGAAGTTGTGTCGCTTTTCTTACAGTTTGCGTCGCATGTTTCGAAGTTGCGTTGTTAGTGCTTCGATATGCGTTGTTAATATGAAAATGTTTGTACAGAACTAAAACAGAAAAGGGGGATTTCCCATTTAAATCTAGTGCAAATTCGAAGTGTGTCTTTTTAAAATTTCTGTGACTTCGAAGTTGCGTCGTTTTTCTTTCAGTTAGCGTCGCATGTTTCGAAGTTGCGTAGTTAGTGCTTCAATATGCGTCGTTAATACGAAAATGTTTGTACAAAGTTAAAATAAAAAAAGGGGATTTCCCGTTTAAATCTAGTGCAAATTCGAAGTTGCATCTTTTTAATATTTCTGTGACTTCGAAGTTGAGTCGTTTTTGTTTCAGTTTGCGTCGCATGTTTCGAAGTTGCGTAGTTTTTGTTTAAGTTTACGTCGCATGTTTCGAAGTTGCGTCGTTAGTGCTTCGATTTGCGTCGTTAATATGAAAATATTTGTGCAAAGCTAAAACAGAAAAAGGGGATTTCCCGTTGCAAGTTTTAGGACGTTAGTAAATTATTTATTTTTTTATTGAAAAATTTATTTTTCCAGCTAAAATTATGAATATCGGAACCAATCAAATGAAAATCAATACAAATCTATGGAAAATCATACTTCGTTTTGCGTCGTTTCGGTTTGCGTCGCGTTTCTTCAGGCCCTATTAGCGACGCAAACCGGGGTATTAGTGTACGTTAAAATATGCATTGAAAGCAGCGTAACAGTATAAAACTGAAAAAGGACAACCAAAAACCGTTAAAGGAATAAATGAAAGAGGACACGGGCAAACGGAGAAAAAAAAAGTGCACAATGAATGGAAAGAAGAAGGAAAAAAATAAATTCTTTAAGACATACGACAACGATAAGAAATGTGTAGACACTTTGCTTTCTTTTACTATCTACTCTTCTCTTCGTTCTGCTCCTTTCTTTCTCTTTCTCTCAAGCAATGCTTAAATAAAAATTCCACGAAAAAATTTTTCTAAATATTCTGCGAAATGTCATGATAAAGATAAAAACAAAAGCAGCAACCAAAAAAACAACGACAACAACAACAAAAAATGAAAATTTTTTTTAAAATAAATTTAAATTTAAGCGTTAAATTTAATATCAGCGCACAAGGAATTTGTCAAAACTCGTGGAGACAGAAAGAGTGAGAGAAAGAGAGAGAGAGAGAGCACGAGCGAGTTAGAAGTAAGCATTTCTGGGTATAAGAAGAAAGAAAAAATAACAGACTTTTGGAATATTTTTGACCAGAAAATTATCATATTTTATGCTAATTTTTGTCCTCTTTTACAATTCATTTCGTGTTGGCATTGTAATAAAAGGAACGACATTCTTTTCATTTCATTCATTTGAATATTATTAGAGCTGCGCCCCAGTATTACGCGTGTATAGTATATACATAGGTTAGGAATTCGAAATTTTATAGAAATTTAAATTAAAAAACCAAAATAAATAAAAAAAACTTAAAAAGGAAAGATTTCTTTTAAAGAATTTCTTAAAATAAAATTCTTTTTTTAAAGAACATTCAAACCAAATCCTTCAATCAGGATTACGACTTAAATTCTCATATTAGAAGAAAATTAATCTATTAAATGAAGAGGATATCGGCTGCTAGGTAAACAACAAAATGGAATTTGAAAAATATTTCTTCGGCGACTTTCTCTCAACAGAATTCTGGCAAAAACTCTGAGAGTGAAAATTGAAATGAAAAGTCGTTCGAAGCCATCTGTATGTCCCGCCATCCAAGTATAAAAATTAACGTACACAACATAAGTGGTGTGAGAAACTCGGTTCTGACTAAAGCGATTCTTTTTTTTACGCCGAGGATGGTGAATGTACATAACCGCGCCATAGAGGAAGCCATCACGTCCCCCGTGTGTGGAGCCCTCACCCTCTAAATCCCCCCTCGTCCCGTGGACCGTTGTGCCACTCTGGAACTACAGTGATATTACTTCGGAGTGGAGTCCTTTTGTCCCTTTGGCCACCTTCATGCTATGCCAAGGACTAAGGAGACTTCTATTCCTTTCGCCCTGGTTCCCGACTGGAAATTCGTTTGACACGTGCGCTAGTGTCATCAATGACGGCGTGCCTACATGTTGTGCAGCCTTTTTCAATCTCAGGATGCGCTCCACGCAATTCGCCACTGAGGCCCAATTCTCCCTACTCGCCACCATAACTCCGACAATGTTAGCGGTCGTGATCGCATCATCAATTACTTCCCCTTCCTCGTAAAGACAGTAAGGGGAGTCGGTCTTGCCCATTCTGTGCAGATATTTCCTAAAATATCCGTGACCCGATAGCATCTGCGTAACGTAGAAATTTACCTCTCCAAATTTCCGACCAATCCATGGCTTTATGTTCGGGATAAGTTTCGCCGTCCACCTTCCTCTATCTTCATCGTTCCATCGTCGTTGCCATTTTGAAATGGTGTTTTCCCTGAAGTGGCCGGTTATGTGATTTCCAGCCGATTTCGCCTTATAAATCTCCATCTGCTCTACTGCCAGCAGATCCACAGGGATTGTACCTGCTATCACAAGTACGGCTGGGGCGGACACTGTACGGTACGCCGACGCGATACGCAATGCAGCCGTTCTCTGTACCGATAACAATGAGTTTGCCCGCTTCTTAACCTCAAGTGCTTCAGCCCAAATTTCGCTTCTATAGAGCATAATGACGCTTCTAACTTCCATCAGGAGTCTCCGTCTCGCCGGGCCTGCAATATTTGCCATTAATTTCGGGCTTTGTCAGCCGACTATTGAATCTGATACGAAAATGTCAGTCTGGGATCCAGCCTTAATCCCAGGTATGTAGGCCGATAGTGAAGCCTTGGAAACAATGTTAAGGATAATGACAGACAAGTCTAACAAGCAATTCATTACGAGATTTCGTAACACAAGAAATCGTGTGGGTGCCAGATTCCTCCATAATTGTACTCTGGACTGTAGCAGTAGACTCTATAATTTTGAAAAGTGCTTAGCAACGAGGCTTAATAACAAAAATGAATAGAGTAGCCTTTTAAAAAGGGGACCATTTTGAGAGACATAAAGCCTCTTCTGGAACCAAATGGATTTGAGGCAATCGTAACTTTTGTTGGTAAGTTTAAAAAGGTAGTGAATTATAATAAAAGGAAAGCATCAAGGACTTTATACAGTAGATCGAACGCTTGCTTAATTGCTAAAAAGAGTAAAAAGGTGGCTTGAATATTCCGATGTTTTGATAGGTCATTTATGGCGGTTGTCTCGAGCTGTACATGTAAATTCTGTGATGATTAAAATGAATCCCCGAAAAATGTCTTTGGATCGTATGAGCCATTATTGCATAGCAAAGGGAAACAACTGCGATATGCTCACCACGTAAATGGGTCTGAAATTTATAAGCGAGCGATTATTGCACAATTTGAGATTTTTCGAAAGAGTGCACATTTCGAATGAGTTTTTAATCGATCTAAAATTATTCTTTCCTTTATAATAACGTCCTCTAGGCAATATGTTTTGCGATTTTATGCGTTGAGTTCACTTTTTATTCGGCATTATTTGTAGAGTAAACCCTTGACCATGGATTTCACCTTCCCCGTGGCATTTATGAAAGAATTGAATGATGTCAGTCTGGTGATCAAGAGCAGGATTTCTCTTGCCAACAGGTACTACTATGGTCTCAATAGGTAAGTGAGTAGCAGAGACTTGTCTCGTAAGACGAAACTAATACTCTACAAGATGCTCATTCTACCCGTGCTTCTTTATGGCGCAGAAGCATGGACCCTATTAAGAACTGATGCAGATGCCTTGAGAATATTCGAGAGAAAAGTCCTACGTAAGACCTTCGGTTCAGTGCAAGTTGGCGATGATTTCCGCATTCGATCATAGGGAGTACCAAACGAGATGTCACTGCTGTTGAACGGGTGTCTAAGAAGATGGGTCTGGCAGTAAATGAGGGCAAAACGAAGTATATGTTATCGACAAGTAGAGCCGTGCGGCGTATTGATTCTCAAATTACGGACGAAAACTATACTTTTGATACAGTCAAAAATTAATTTATCTTGGCTCCGCCGTTACCACCGAAAATGATGTCAGTCTGGAGAACAAGTGCAGGATTACTCTTGCCAACAGGTGCTACTATGGTCTCAATAGGCAATTAAGTAGCAGAGACCTCTCTCGTAAGACGAAACTAATACTCCAGAAGACGCTCATCCTACTCCGTGCTTCTTTATGGCGCAGAAGCATGGTAGCATGGCAGAAGTTCTATTAAGAACTGATGCAGCTGCCTTGAGAGTATTCGAGAGAAAATTCCTGTGTAAGATCTTCAGTCCAGTGCGAGTTGGCGATGATTTTCACATCCGATTCAACAGTGAGCTGTATGAGCTGCTCAACGACATGGACTTTGTACAGCGTATTAATATCCAGCGTCTGCGCTGGCTCGGCTATGTCGTTCGAATGGAAGAGGATGCTCAGGCGAGATGGGTATTTGATTCGGGGATCTGTGGAAGTCGGCGAGGAGGACGACCTTGTATCCGTTGGAAGGACCAAATCGAGGAAGCCCTGCCATCGATTGGTGTGACCAACTGACGTAGGCGCGCAAGAAACAGAGGCGCCTAGAAGGATGTGTTGCGGCAGGCCGAAACCTGTTAATCGGGTTGTTATGGCCATTTAAATAAGTAAGAACGTAAGTTGAATGGCATTGAGTTAAATTCTGCATTGAATTCTGTAAAGCTCACATAGATTGTCCATTGTGTGGAGGAGGTCATGTGGGTTTATTATTCTGGTCTTAAATTGAATTTTTTTTGCTTCAAAATACTTTATCTTGATAATTAACAGTGCAGTTGATATAGTAGCCATAGCAAGTTAAATAACAATAATTTGGTTGATTGCCTTCATTATCAATAATAATTTAATCCTTCAATTAAATTTTTTCTTATTGATTTGAGCTTATTGAGCTCATTTACAAACAAGTGCTGGGTGTCTAGTCTTTACACTATTAAATAGGATTTTTCTTTTATTTCTTTTATTTCAAATACCAACAGGCAATAAAATGTTTCAAGGATTATCATACTTTTTCTCTACAAAATAATCTCATTACCATTATCAAGGCAAGACATCGCATAATTTTATTTTAAAGAATTTTTCTGTTTTTTTTTCTATTTTCTATTTATTTTATGATTATTTTTCTATAACAAAAAATAAAAAATAAAACAAGAGAAATTTCTGTAACATTTTATTTTTTAAACATCATGCCCTGCTCTACATACTACACGACCAATGTATGTCAATGTAATACGATTCATGACAGGATATTCTAAAAAACTTTTGTAATGGAAACACATACCACACAGAAACGAAGAAATGTGAGATGGAATTCCAAGAATTTATTGTATTTAATAGCCAGACGACATTCTTTGCTGCCAGTTTGGTTGGTATTTTCGTATTATGGCCACTAGGTTTTGCTAACAACCGTACTGTCTTCTATTTTTTTTTTGTTTTTTTGTTATTAATTTCCAACGAATTTTATTTTCTTGTTAAGCTGTGTAACATAATAATGCATAAATTTACCAGGAGTATTAAATTTAATGGATATCATTATACAGAAAATCTCTAAAAAGCGAAGAAAAAGAAGAAATAAAAATAGAATGGAAAAAATCTCATTATACCCTACGACCAAATATATGTACAGTGTACTTTCTCCTAACGGACACCCCCACTATTTTCAGTACCAAAAAATTTTAGGAAAGAAATATTTCTCTCTTATGCGGACACTCCCCATAAGCGGACAAAATTGTCAGTCCCATAGGTGTCCGCTTAAGAGAGAGTACACTGTATATATAGGTCCGGAGGATATTATAGATTGGAAGTTGGTTAGGTTAGGTTTGAGAAAGTGTACTTGTCATTGGCTCAAGTACAATATCCAGAGGCTAAAATGACCCAATGTAAATAAGGAGTGCGCACAAAAAAAAATGGGTCTACTTTTAAGCTTATAACTTTTATCATAATTAAAAAAAATGAATGCCGTTACACTGTTTTTGTCAGTCACTCGTTTCAAAATCCAAGTGCTAAATGTCATTGCAATAGCAAAAATAGTTTTTTGAAAATGGGCATCCAATAAAAATGTCGTAAAAAAATAATTGAAATATTCAATGAAAAACTGCGCCGCTTACAAAAAACGATTGCTAGGTTCTAAGGTAAGAATAAAACAATATAAGGAGTCCTTAAGTATTGAGAGAAAGCGTGGAAGTGGAAGAAAAATAGGATTTGCCAACCAAAACAAAGCAAGTAAAATGATACGAATTTTTCTAAAACATCCTAACATGTCTGGAAGAAAAGTGGCTCAAAAAGTTGGATGCTCTGAGACCTTTGTCAGAAAAAAATTTTATGCACAAAAGGAATTCAAATATTATTTACTTTAATTGAAATATGAAACGCCACTTAGTTTTATTTCTATAACGAAAAGTATAAGTCCAGTTTTTTTTTGTGCACACTCCTTACATTCTAGAAGCGTGAGAGAGAGAAAGAGAGGGATAGAGATAGAAGGATTCCAGTAAAGCAGATCCGGAAATTGAAAAAGCAGAACGAAAGGTACCATATAAGATACGAAAGAAAAAAGATGGAACATAAAAAACTCGGAGAGCGCTACTACAACTAGCACTTTTCAACCACCTCAACCTATTTATAAATCTATGGAGAGTGTTAATATCGGCTTTCGATTGAGGGTCCCAATCTTCGAAGCAGCCCCTGCCTAGGGTCTTCAACCTTACCAAATTGGAAGTAAGTCTTGCAACACTTCAAACTGAATTCCATGGATTTCTGTAATTCTTATGATAGTTGATGTTGGTTCTTGCCCAGGCTCCGCAACCTCAATAGATCGGAAACAGAGGTCAGCAATGAAACATTTTTTTCATTTAAAGCCATGAAAAGCTACTCAAAAATTTCTCATTCGGAGTAGACTTGACAATGCCGTGAAAAAGTAGTGGCCATATCCTAAGTTCTGGTCGCGAATAAAAAGAACAAATTTACTATGAAAAATAAATGAACGTGCTGTCTAACATTTTGTTGGGCTTTACCAATTACAGTTAAACTTGTTTATAACGAACTCGGTTATAACGAATTCTTGGTTATTACGCAAGAATGCTAAACTAAAGATTATGCCATCACGCACACAGAATTAAAACTTTCTGAGCATGTTGAATCAATGACGTCACGAAAATTGTTTTCATTGTTTTCCTATTGGCTAATGATAATGTAAGTTATATTGCAGGGCTGCCAACTAATTTCACGTAGTGCATACATATTTCAGAAGAAATGTTCATTTTCACATATGAAGAAGACTTGGAAACCTTGAAAATAGCCCAATTACGTCATCTAACGAGAAATCAGGCGCAAGGCGTAATTTTTAGTTTATCATTCTTGGTTATTACGTACATATTTTCAAGTCCCAACGTTTTAATAACAATCTTCATACAAAAAAACTTCGTTTTCTACGAACTCGTTTATAACGAATTCTCGGTTAAAAGGAACTACTTTAAATGGTTCCAGTAATTAAATTTCAAAACATTTTATTCTTTTTTTATAACGAACCCTCAGAAAAAACTTTGAAGTGTGGCAATAGTCCTTACTTTTATTTAATATGGTAGCATTACATTATAACTCAGCATCCTTTATCAGCTGATAGGTGAAGAGAATTAAAACATATTTTTTGGTTTTTAATAAAAAAAAAATACTTTTTGTTTTTAATAAATGAAAAAAATTCTTTTCTTCTATAACTTCACCCCGTTTATTATGAACTTTGCCTATAACGAACTATTTTTTCTGATTCCACGGAGTTCGTTATAACCAGGTTTGACTGTATCAGTTTCCTGGTATTCTTTGTTTTTATTTTGCATTTCTTGTGAACATAATTTTTGTTTTAAATGAAATTCCTAGAACTTAAATTCCTTAAATAAAATCCTGTACATTTGTTATTATCATTCTAGGAAATCCTATCAATTTATTTTTAAGTATCTAGTCAACAGATTGTTATCATTTCATATTCAATAAGATGTTCTTATCATCACGGTCTTGGCTATGATTTAATTTCTTCATAATTTTTATTTCTACTTTTCTTCTTTGGTTTTTATTTAATAGAATAATAGAGTAGAGTACAGTACATTACAAAAGAAATTGAATACAATTTTATTATTATTAGTTAAACGTTTCTCTTTCTCTCTTTTTCTTGATTTAAATATGTATAGTAGGGTCCCTATAAGAATAAGTATGTACGGGTAGTAAGTAAGATAAGGAATTACAGGGACTGGGTAACAAAACTTTTATAATTTCATGTTCATAGCTGCTGCAATCTATTTAATGGAATTATTTTTATAAGTTTATATTTATTTATCATATATTACATACACATACATACATATATACATACTTACATATACATGTACACTCTTAAATTTACTTGCTCTTTAGCTTTACCCCAAACAATGTTTTGTTGCCTGGCGGAAGAGTTCTGCATGTATTTTATTAGCTCTGCTAACACATTATGGAGTTGTTATATCAACAAAACTTATAGTTTTAATAATAATCACAAAGACACACATCAACTACTTACTTACTAACACATACATACACACAATCACATACACATATACACTGCATTATCCTATATTTTAGCCTTTTAAAAACCCATACATTTACAAAGTGTTTGTTCTTCTGTTCCGTTCTGTTCTGTACTTTATGTGCATAAAACTTTAAACAACTTAAAGGCTTAAACAAAACAAAAAAAGTATTGGGTATAGGGGGGTAAAAAGAGGGGAAAACTAAGTGAAAAAAGAAAGTTTTTCCGAATATCGTAATAAGTTTATAATAATTTTCTTGTGCAAGCTTCAAAAGAATTACTAAACGGATAAGTATTTGGCTTAGCAGAACGGTGGTATAAAATCGATTTTATTTGCTACAAGATATTCTCTTAGTTAACATAAGTCTAGTAGATATCAACGAGAAACTAAATGTCGGTAGTGTAGTGTTGCCTATCCAGTTAAGAGGTGAGAAATTCATATCTTTTTTCGTTCGATACTTTAGAGTTTGTCTTCAAGTGGACTGCTTTAAACATTCATAACAGAGATCAGCAATGAATCGTTTTTCCGCTACTCATAAGCACTCATGCAATTTTGAGTATGAGTGAATCAACAGAATTGAAATTCAACTACTCTGATTCATTCACACTCGCTACAACATTGATTTATAAGTATAACTACCAATGAGTATGAATACAAAGTTAATAACAAACTCATAACTTTCGAAATATGTTTGATTCATACGCCTACTCATTCTGATTCATAAATTTAGAAAAATACTTATAATACTTATGAGTGATTCGAGTGGCTTGTATCATTCATCAAAATTTACAGCCTTTATTGTTGTTGCATATACAAACAAAGAAAAAAGGAAAGACAAAGACAACAAGCAAAGCACAAAGCACACACAATTTTATTGTGAGTATAGTAGTGTCCGTACTCGAGTCATATTTATTTTATGCTTCGCGTATTATTAAGTATAAATACGACGAGTACTCCCAACTTTGAGTATGAGTAGTATGAGTATGATATTAAAATGAGTATTAATGCGTATAAATATCTGAAATTATAAGTATGACTCGAACCTACTCACCATTTTGAATACTTATTGCTGATCCCTGATTTATAATTTATTGCGAAAGAATGCCAGGAAATTCTGAAAATTCTTCATATAAAATGTAAAAGTGCCGTAGTCTACTAGGTTGTGTGTTAGCTGGTTCAAAACCCAGTTTAGACATGAACCGTATGAAATATAAAAAAAATATATTTCATTCGGCGACTTCTCCCATCACTCTTCTTGCAAAAACTCTAAGAAGAAATAAAATTCCATGAATATTTTTTAAATCTATCGTTCACAGGAACTACGTACTGCCACTCTTGAATCAAAACTAATGAACACAACATGGGTGTTATTAGAAACTTGGTTGTAGTCCCGACTAAAGACTTGTAATGACCAATTAAGTAGGTACCTAAGCCTGTATTCATCTGTACGTTCATTTGTAAAAAATTGTTCACAGTCTAGGTATTGAAGATAATTAATTACAATCTCGGCAGTTGCTTGTTCGACATTCAAATATTTCCCATGAATCGTTTGTGGAACGTTTACTGAACAGCAAGCACAACTGTAAGCATTCAGATTTAATTGATGGTGAACTATAAACGACAAGGGAATAAGGTTAACCTCTATTAAATTGCCAGTCCTAACAAGATATCTTTTTATTACGGGATTAGATCTAGTCAGTCAGGAGTAAGACTAAGTAAGATGCTTTCAATAAGTATCGGGCAAGCCATCTATCGGCTTCAATTTAAACCATCGGTTATTTCAGATCTGGCAATACTTATGCTACTCAATTCTGTCACAAAATTCAGTATATTATCTTTACGGTACGTAACGAACCGATTTGCGCTTGAGAAACGTTGGGTTTTATTGGAAATTTATTTTCAAAACATAGACAATTGGTCGGAAATACAGGAAAACATCGAGAGAAGGACCAATCGCGCTGCGTTTCAGGTGCATTGGGGTTTATTGAAAACTTAGTTCCAAAAAACAGACAATTGGTCGGAAATTGTAGGAAAATATCGAGAGAAGGACAAACAGTGCACAAAACTGGTTTCACTGTTGATGCGCCACGATAAGAGCGTGCTCGTACACCCGAAAATATCAAAACTGAGGCTATGAGTGTGCGTAAGACTTCAACAACGTCAACTCTCCAACATGCTGAAGAACTAAGCATTACATTCCCCGTTTTACGTCAAGATTTGTGAAAAGATCAGTTATGATGCCTTAAAGAATTCAATTTGTTCAAGAGTTGAAGCAGCATGACCATTCGTTTCGTTTTCGCTTCGCCAGATGGCCCAACGAGAATTTGTAAAAAAAAAAATCATCTTTTCAAATGAAGCTCAATTTCATCTTGATGCGTGTGTTAATAAGCAAAATTACGGTATTTGCGGCTCAGAAAATGCGGTCTTACACAAGCCAATGCAACCCTTACGAGTGATTGTTTGGTACGGAGGCATTATTAGCTAGCGGTGTTGTGCTAATTTTTTTTAACCGGACTTCGTTTCACGGTTCGGAAAAAAAAGCCGGTTCGTTCCGGTTTTTGTTCCGGTTCGGGTTCGGTTCAAACCCTTGTTTATAAAAATACATTTCAAAATTCGTTCAAAATTAGAAAAAAAATCACCAATTTTTTAAAATTTTTTTTTCAAAAGGTTAGCCAATTCTTGTTATCAGAAATTATCTTTAGTACCGGAACGCATTCCTGTCCAAAAAGGAAGTACCAGAATGACGTTTCGGAGCAATACGGCTCAACAATACCACTGTTATTAGCCCATATTTCTTTGAAAATGAAGGGGGCGCAAACATTACGGTTAATGCATCATGATTTTTGACATTTTTAAATTTAAATTTTTAAATGGCCCACCCTTTATATAACATGTAATCATAAATTTCCACGTGTTTGACAGAGAATTTAAACAAATCACTTGTTTACTTAATTAATTTTGTAAACGGACCAAGGTAATGAACAACTATTCTCGAATGATGACGGTAGTAATTGATGTAAAATCCTTAAAAAAAAAATTTTTTTTAATTTTTTAATTTTAAAAAATTAATTTTTTTTTATTGAATTTAGAAATTGGAACCACTGTTCCACAAATTTCTCAACAGGGGTTTTACAGCGACAATAATAAATAGTGCTGTTGGCTCAATTCAACAAAAAAAGAGTAAAAAAGTCAAAGACAAAACAGTCACCAAACCAACCGAAAAAAGTACAGAAAATATTATTGTTTTAAAACTGGCATTACCGATGAATTTAATGCTCACCGAAAAAAAAAACTATTCTACACACTAACATACATACATACATACATACTTTTCAAAAAGTATATTTTGTGGAAAATTTGCTGGAAAATTTCAATGAATTACTCCCTAACATGCTGAGTTATGAAGAAAACTTTTTCTTACCGAAGGAACTTATAAACTCATGTTCAGATACTAAATACACAACGCCATACCTACTGCGCTGCCGTCAACATTAACGTCGACGCCATTGACTGCAGCGTTATGATGGCGATGGTTTTCTGAACTTATAAACTAAAGTTAGGAAAATTTAATAAATCCTTAGCCCGCATAATACCACCACATAAATTCACATGACTACAGAATGGTACAAAAACAATGAAGACAGAACAAGAAAATGTTTGAACACAACACCTTTAATCTTTGCTGTTATAATATTTCACCCGTTTACTTCCTCCTCCTCCTCCCCCCCCTACTACTACTATTCATTTATAGGTAAAGTTAAACGGAGAGTAGTACAGAGAGTACACGGAACACCGAACAATTTTTCAAACTTGTCTTTAAAACTGCAAAAGTTTCATGACTTTTGTCTTCTTTTTTTTCAACCCCCTCCCGTTCTATTTCAAAGCGTACATATACTGTGAGTACACATACATAGTGGATTAACGGCAATATACTGATGATGTGTGTTACAATGTTTATTGTACTTATGGGTCATTCCATTAAAAATCAGGTAAAACAAAAATGCTTTATTTGAAGAGTACAATAGCAGGCCGGTGGCTTATGAAGCTAACCGCTAAGTCTGAGAAATATGGGTTCGCCAATGTTAAAGTTAACAGAGAAATGTTAAATGTTTAACAGAACATACAAAAAATGGTAATTTCGGAAAATGGAAGATATCGTATATTTCTGGTAATTTATTCCACAACCATTTTTTATGTTCTGTTAAATATTTAACATTTCTCTTTTAACTTTAACATTGGCTCTGTTAAAGTGTTTGGTTTTTGTCTTTGCTAGTCAAAATCGATTTTTTTTCTTTGCATTCACATCTGTTTAAGAACGAGTGATGGAATCGAACCCATATTTCTCAGTCTTAGCAGTTAGCTTCAGAAGCCACCTGCGTGCTATTGCTATCGGAAAATGGAAGATATCGTATATTTCTGGTAATTTCTTCCACAACCAATCCACTCCTTATAAATATTTTTCCAATGTTCCTAATTGGATGAACTTCTCTGGTAATTCGTAAAATTTTTTGAAAATTAAAAAATTTCGAAAAAAAATATTTATATTTAATGTCTGGGAAGGATGATCGATATCCTAGTAAAATAAGACCTGCTGCGGTACCCCAGTAAATATCCATAGTATCAAGGATTAAAAAATAGGTGCCCTTACGGGAAGGAAGTTACTGGGAACCAAAGATATAGCCGCCGAAGTTATTAAGCAAAATAAATTATCTATATAATAAGAAAAAGACCAGAGATCAGCAATAAGTATTCAAAACGATGAGTAGGTTCGAGTCATACATATAATTTCAGATACTTATACGCATTCATACTTATTTTGATATCATACTCATACTATTCATACTCAAAGTTGGAAGTACTCATTGTATTGATACCTAACAATATGCATGATGTTATTGACTTCGACTCGTCTCTACTTAACATTTATACGAAGCACAAAATAATTATGATTCGAGTACGAACACTGCAATACTCACAAGAAGATTGTGTGTGCTTTGTGCTTTGCTTGTTGTCTTTGTCTTTCCTTTCTGCTTTGTTTGTAAATGCAACAACAACTAAGATTGTGAATTTTAATGAATGATTCGAATCACTCAAACTAATTAAATTTAAGTTTTTTAATTTTTTTTTTTAACCATACGACTTGAAATTTTTTCTTTTCTTATGGGAATGACCCATATTCGGCGAATATAAGTGGCAGCCTCAATGTGTGTGTTTCTTTTTTTCAATTTTATATAGGAATTGTTGAAATGAAAAGTACAAGAGAAACAATGTTTAACGTTTGCTTTGGCTTTTATTATTGCCGTTGTCGTTATTGCCGTTGTCGTTATTGCAGTTGTTGTTATTGCAGTTTGTTGTTGTTGTAGTTCGTGTATATATTTTATAGAGTTTTTTGTGACTTTTAACTCTTATTTTACGCTTTAATCCTATTATTTTATTACGTGAATCGGAATTGAAAAAGTTACATGCCAGTAAGAAAAAAGGAAAAAAGAAGAAGCAAAAAAATTCCTTTTCAAAAAGGGATTTTATTTAACAAACAACAGAAAAATATAACAATACACATATACACACACATACACACTTATGCTTACAAGCAATAGAGAAAAAGTTTTTATTCTCATGATTGTTTGATTACAACATCATCGTCATCATCATCATCATCACGGTTATATTTCTATACACACACACACATACACTCACACACGAATTATATTTAAATTTCACCCAGTGAAAGTGTGCTTCTAGTAAAGTGTCTTTGTGTGTGTAAGTGTGCTGATAAATCAGATTCTGTTTTTACTTCTCCTTTGCTTTACTTTTTCAAATGGAATTTTTGTTTTTTATTTCGGGATTTTATTTCATTGGGTACTAAAGGCATGGAAAAATTCAAATAAACTCGAATTTCTAAGTTTCCTTGTAGTAAAGATTGTGTTTTATAAATGAAGAATCTTTACGAAATTCTTTTAATAACACTGGGCAACAAAAAAAATTTTTTTTGGAAATATGTGGAATCGGAATCTAAGTTTTAGAGGTAAAAAAAACGAAAAAGACAAAAGAAAAAAATATTTTATTGACTTTAGTTTTAACGAATTCAGCAATGAAAGTGAATAGAAGTACAAACATTCTGATTTGAATTTAAAAACAGCCCATGCTAGAGGGTTACTAGAAGATAAAGGGACCATGTGATGGCTTCCTTACATAGTTTTCTTTCTGCTGCTCTGTGCCTTTCCAATGATTCTTGATGATTACTTGTTCCTGATGAAGAATGCAATTTTGCAAGGCGTACGAATCAGAGATCAGCAATAAGTATTCAAAACAATGAGTAGATTCAAGTCATACTTATAATTTTAGCTACTTATACGCATTCATACTTATTTTAATATGATACTCATACTACTCATACTTTAAGTTGAAAGTACTCGTCGTATTCATACTTAATAATACGCATGATGTTATTGACTTCGACTCGCCTCTACTTAAGCATTTACACGAAGCACAAAATAAGCATGATTCGCGTAGGAGCACTGCAATACTCACAAGTAGATTGTGTGTATGCTTTGCTTGTTGTTTTTGTCTTTCCTTTCTTCTTTGTTTGTATATGGAACAACAACAAAGGCTGTAAATTTTAATATATGATTCGAATCACTCGAATAACTTATAAGTAATTTTTCTAAATTTATCAATCAGAATGAGTAGTCATATGAATCAAACATATTTCGAATAATGTGAGTTTGATGTCAACGTTGTACTCATACTCATTGCAACCTGTACTTATAAATCAATGTTGAAGCAAGTACAAATGAATCAGAGTAGTTGAATTTCAATTCTATTGATTCATTCATACTCAAAATTGCATGAGAGCTTATGAGTAGCGGAAAAAACGTTTCATTGCTGATCTCTGTTAGGAATTAACTAATAAGTGTTAAGTCTTCAAATTAGATTTAAATAATCTCGGGGAACGCTTTGCATTCGAATTGTTTGAAATCGCTTACATGATAGGTCATTACAACTTTTCATTACAACATTACAACAATTCAATCGATCGTCGGTGTTTATTTACTTAATTGGGCACTACAACCTTTCAATCGGGATTAAGATCTAGTTTCGGTACCGGCAGTTTTAAATCTATTCCAAACGACAAATTTTTGAAAATCTTTTTACAGAGCTTCTGCCAGAAATCTGCTGAGAGAAAGTCACCGAAGAAATATTTTTAATTTTTCGTTTTACAGGAGATTTCTGATCTGAAACTTGAACCGAGGCCTTATGCCCCAATCCCAACTAGATTACGAAGACTTCGCCATCCCTTTTGAGAAACTTACCAGAAATCCGCTGAGCTGAAATCGTGAAAGGGAATATTTTTTTTATTGATATTTTGGGGCTGGGATTTAAGTCACGGCTTTACGTCTAATAAGCCAACATACTAACTACGGCGACTTCCCACTTTATATGAAGAATTCTAAGAATATTCTGGCATTTTTGCAAAATAAATTTTGATGGAATGGAAAATTTCTCGTCTCTTAGCTGAGAGGGCAATACTACAATACATACTCCTGGTAAAAGTTAAACATTTAGTTTCTGTTCGATATTCTGCCACGATTTGATTTTAAATAAATCAAGAGCTAGATACATGTCATGTCAATGTTTTCTTCTTCCCAGACCCACTACTGCTGCAGAAGGTATTTACGTAAATGTGAAGTCTTTCGACATGCCTACCATAAGAACCGTGACTTAAAGGAATCAATATTGTGCGATGCATGGCAATGCAATTTAAGGGCATTAGTGAGACAGTCGTCTTCTCATCCGTACTCTCTTGCTGCCAATGAGATTGAGTATCCCTTTAAAATAAGTGAATAATATCCAAATGAACTTAGGCCATGGGGTTACCTATGTATTTTAACATGTTGTTGATTGCTTTGCGCATCAGAACTCTTCATCAATGCATTTTCCATATCCTGGAACCTATATAAGAACTACCTTTAATGATCCGAAGTTTTCTTGACAAATCCTTAAAATTCATAGACATGGACTGGCTGTCCAGGCCTAGAAACACTGTAAAAACAACCTTTACATTCATAATTGGTCCTTACAACCATATAACACACTGGCTACTAGACTACAACGACGACAACAGACAGCCCTTAGTAAAGTAAAGAACAGCAGAATCCATAACCTATCACGTAGTTTGGGAACGTTAATAAAAGAGTGAAGAGAACGTGTAGACTGTTTAGACCAAAGTTGTGTTGTGTATTGATTCCTTGAGGTCCCTTAGTGTACATAAGACCAGGAATTTTTAATAAAGTTTTCGCTTTGTGTTCCGTAAGGATAAAGTTTGTTGCAATCGATGTATAGAAATATTTCTCTCCATGAAAATGTGTGGATTTGTTCACTGGCATTCATTTTTACACTGTCGAGGTGGCTTTGCCACCATAGCTGTTAGATAAATAAAGCATCAAATCGTCAAATATTAGAAAAAAAAACGTCAAAAGCGTCAAAGACGTTCATGGAAATTGTTACAAAATCGGCATGAAAATTCAGAGTGACACATTTTTCAGTGCCTTAGCTTCTTAAGAAAGTATAGAACGGTGCCTCAACGTCTATTTTGAGACTTTTCGACCACGCACAACAGAGAGAGAACAAAGTGGTTCGTTAATGACGGCAAGATAATGAACTCCATTGATTCATTGGAGCATCGTTGTAATGTGGTTAATGTTTCACTGTTCTATCTCTATTACAACAGATTTTGTTCGAGCGAAATAAGCGACTTGTTTCCGAGAATCATGTATTCACATGTAACACTCGCACATACGTAAGTAGTTGATTGGGCAGTAGATCGCATACTGCATAACAGACAAAAATCGTTCCTTTGTCGGACTATTTGTATGTTCGTATGAAGAACTCCCTTTCTCTAGAGATTGTAATTTTTTAGGAGACAGAAAACTCATCATTTAAATTTGCAATAGTAATAACTGCGCAACATAAATACAAAACTTAAAGTGACTTTTAATATACTAAAGTAAAGAATATGATGTAAATTTTTAATTTCTAAAAATCGTCAAAATAAAGGCAAAAATCGTCAAAATAAAGGTAAAAATCGTCAAAATAAGGGCAAAAATCCACACATCGTCAATATAATATTTTTGGAGCATTAAATCGTCAAAATGACGATAAATCGTCAAATCTGGCAGCTATGTTTGCCACTCCTATACTTGTTGTTAATCTCTCAAATAAGCATGAGTTTTTATTATTTGAAGTCCTTCCGCAAATACGCCAATTTCATGCATATTCTTGCTTATGGGCCAGTGATATTTCAGGCTGATATTGAAGTTAATCGTGCAAGAGGTAACAAGTGGAGAATCATATAATCGTGGCTAAATTAACTATAGTTAATTAATAATACAAATATTTTTGTTGACGGATTTTTTTTAAAAAGTTAATACTATCAATGTAACTCAGTGATTGAAATCGATTTCCTATTTTTTCTGTGTATGCTTTGCTTATTTATTTCATTGAATTTCAATTTTTTTATATGATTACATTGTCTTCCATTGTTCTTCTCGAAATTATTTCCAACCAAAAAATAAAGAAAACTTTTTAATTTTCCTTTTTCCTTAATATTTTGTTAATTGTTGATGTTGTGGTATTTAACTTTTAGGGAAAAAACAAAACAAAATCTAAGCACCCACCATTTCTCCCTCCTTAAAACGATGGTCTTGTTTCAATACAAATCGTATTGTAAAGAAAATTATTTATACACACGTGCGTACGTACATATGCATGTGTGAATAGGGCACCATGTAAAATTTAATTATTAATATCCGCTTAGAATTCGAATACATTTTTAACATTAAAATTAAAAATTTAATTGCCATATTAATAGCATCTGACATTAATGGAATGACTAAGGCACTCAGTAAACTCATTCAGAATTAAGATAGGTTTTGGTAAAAACGAAAAAAGGAAAAAAAAAATTGTAATTAATATTGTGCTTAATAAAAATTTAATTATTAAAAGGAAATTGAAAAAATAAAATTCCATAGAAGATAATAATTACACATTCATGCGCATGTAAGCAGTTCTGATGGGTATGAGTTTTAATTTCCACAAGCGTTAAGTGTAGCTTAAAAACAGGGATCACACTTAGTTGCTTTCCATCTTGAGTTTCTTAACTTTTAACTCCTTTATAAAGGATCGTGGATTCTCTTGATTACAGAATACAAGATGGCTGATATGTATTGCAACCAACTTCAGGTTGTTATCATTTGTAAACCCCTCGTTTGACAGCTGACAGATTTATTCCAGTGACAGTTCATTTTCTTACTTACAAGCTTACAAAAGCATTTTGATCTATTGCATTCAGAAAAAAAGTTATTCGTAATGGAATGCAAGCGTGATAGGGTGATTGCTTTATATTTGGCTGGATTATATATTTTGTTTCTCGTACCATTGCTCATTACCGTGATACTGATAGTGTTGCATCGCGTCCAAAAAGTGGACGAAAAAAAATGGGAACAACACCAGAAATGATCCGAAAAGTGAAGGCCAGATTTGATCGAAATCCACGCCGCAGTGGTAAAAAAATTTCTCGTGAACTGAACATATAGAGAGAACGGATGCAACACATATTGAAAAATGAGCTTGGACTAAAGCCATTGAAGTTCCAAAAATTGCAAGAGCTCACCGATGGACAAAAAAAGTTAAACTGGAAAGAGCCAAGGAGTTACTTCGATTGCACAAAAGTGCCCATTTACTGAATTTGGTTTTCTCCGATGAGAAGCCATTCCAAATTGAGGAGTTTGTGAACAAACAAAATGATCGGGTTTACTTGCCATCTGAAAATTTACATCTGCGATTGGCTACCAGAACTCAAGTGCCGCCGATGGTAATGGTGTGAGCCGCCGTAATGGTCGATGGTCGCTCCCCGCTCGTATTCATCGACCTTGTGGTCAAAATAAATACCGAATATTACCGAGAATATGCCTTAAAAACAGTATTGAAGCCCTGGGCAGACAAACACTTCGGCCGCAGACCATGAACATTCCAACAGCACGCGTCAATCACGAATGGCTTAAAAAGAAGGTTCCTCGCTTCATTTCTACCTCACAATGGCCACCAAAACCTACTGATCTTAATCCGTTGGACTTTTGCGCCTGGGGTCTTTGGAGATTAAGGTTCTTACTAAAAAATACCAAAGTGTCGATGATCTCAAGACGGCACTTCGCTGGGAATGGGCTAAAACTCCGACATATTACAAGGCATAAGTATTTCGATTGCCTCATTTAGATAAGGCTTTCTCCCCTCATTTTATTTGTAAGTTCAAAAAAGCTTGACAGGAGAAAGATATGTGAAGATAGGAAGAAAAATAATTCACTCTTGACACACAATTAAGACTATCACGGTAGACTGGCTTATTGGAAGGTATTCTAAAGAATCATGCTTTACATCCAATGACTTTTGCAGCCTCTCTGGGCCAGAGGAAAAAAAATAGTCTTTATTTCTTGTAATTTCTTAACTTCTCTCATACTTGACAGAATTCTACAATTAGGTTGTTCCCTTTATGTTCACGGGTTAAACACAAATTTTGGATTTACGACCTAGTTTCTCCTACCACATATGTCGTGTGTATCGGAGTCGACTTTAAACTGTAGGTCCCGCCACTCATGTATAAAATTAACGCACACAACATAAGTGGTGATGAGAAGCTAGGTCGTAATCCTGACTGAAGGGTTGTAATGACCAATTATGGATGTATGTATGTTCATGTATGGACCTACAGTTTAGAGTCGACGCCGAACAACAGATCTTGAAATACTTTTCATGGCAATTTTATTTTACTCTGGCACTTTTTGTCAGAAATTGCGAGGAAGTCACCAAAGAAATATTTATTGAAATTTCGTTTTGTTGCAAATGTCTGAACTGAGGTTTGAACCACGGTCTCTTGCCTAATAAGCCAACCCATAATTATTAGATAACGGCGACTACTATTGATTTTACAAGGTCTAGCCAGTGGTTGACGATTGTTGTGTCAAACCAGAATTATTGATGAATGAGTGACACTATTATCTGACCCTCTTAATGCGGCTAGTGAATCGCTATTGAATTTTTATATAAATTGGATACGAAATATCGAAACTAATTTCTCCTAATTGAAGGGAAAGTCTGGATATCATATATATTCTTTCTAAAGCACATTTTTTTGTCGGTTGCAAATATCTTCCATACCACCGCATCAAATTTAATAAATGATATCTCATTTTAAAGCTTATATCTAACACTAATGGCGAAAAATAATTAGAAATTGAAAAATTAATATTTTCATTGATAAAAATTATATTTTATATAGAACAGCATAATAATACTGTTGTCATTGTGATTATATGTTTTAAAAATGACAACTAACGGTGCGAAATATTCGCACGGGTCATCTAGTTAAATTGAAAATATTTTTTAACAAAATTGTAATTATTTTTTTCTTTTTGGAAACAGAATGTTTTCTTTAAAATGAAAGGTTTTTTAAAGGCTTTATTTCTCTATTGACAGTTTTTCCTTTCTATTTTCAATATTTATTTCCGTTTATGACCTACAGTTCTTTATCTTGAATATTTGTTTTTAAAATCACAAATAAATATTTAATCTCCCTCTTTTTTTCTGTAGTCCATGTTAATATTAAAAAAAAATATTTTTTTTTTAATTCTCTATAGCCAATGTTGTATATATGTGTGTGTGTGTGTTTAAAAGTTTTATTTGTTCATAAATTTTATTCAATATTTAAACGCAATAAAAATTCCATATAAATGCATGCGTGTGACATGTGCACCTGTGTGTATCAGTAATTAAAATAATTACAAACAAATACACATACACGTATACAGAGCGGAATTAAAAATTAAAAACAAATATTCAAACACACTCGTGCTGTAATATTCCCTGATTTATTATTGAAAATCATATTTCAAGTGTAGCCTGCCTTTTATGTACGTATACACATACACATAAATATGTATGTATGTATGTGTTTATTCTATACACTGATGATGTTTGTAAAACGTGCCTTATTTTCTACAAATATTTTAAATAATTTGTTAACAAATATCAACACAATATCAACCAAATA
>CM025789.1:19991967-20035805 GCA_014635995.1 Sarcophaga peregrina | reverse complement strand
TACAAGGTTGGATCCATCCTAGCTGAAGACCCTGAAGACCTGAAGACCCCCAGATGTTGTTCTTAGTCCTTAGGCAAGTGTAAAGCATTGATCTAAACAGCCTTAATTGAAGCAACTTGACAACCTACATATGCAAACTTCGCACCGTTAGTTGTCATTTTTAAAACATATAATCACAATGACAACAGTATTATTATGCTGTTCTATATAAAATATAATTTTTATCAATGAAAATATTAATTTTTCAATTTCTAATTATTTTTCGCCATTAGTGTTAGATATAAGCTTTAAAATGAGATATCATTTATTAAATTTGATGCGGTGGTATGGAAGATATTTGCAACCGACAAAAAATGTGCTTTAGAAAGAATATATATGATATCCAGACTTTCCCTTCAATTAGGAGAAATTAGTTTCGATATTTCGTATCCAATTATATAAAAATTCAATAGCGATTCACTAGCCGCATTAAGAGGGTCAGATTAATAGTGTCACTCATTCATCAATAATTCTGGTTTGACACAACAATCGTCAACCACTGGCTAGACCTTGTAAAATCAATAGTAGTCGCCGTTATCTAATAATTATGGGTTGGCTTATTAGGCAAGAGACCGTGGTTCAAACCTCAGTTCAGACATTTGCAACAAAACGAAATTTCAATAAATATTTCTTTGGTGACTTCCTCGCAATTTCTGACAAAAAGTGCCAGAGTAAAATAAAATTGCCATGAAAAGTTTCTCAAAATCTGTCGTTCGGAGTCGACTCTAAACTGTAGGTCCATACATGAACATACATACATACATAATTGGTCATTACAACCCTTCAGTCAGGATTACGACCTAGCTTCTCATCACCACTTATGTTGTGTGCGTTAATTTTATACATGAGTGGCGGGACCTACAGTTTAAAGTCGACTCCGATACACACGACATATTTGGCATGAAAAACTAGGTCGTAAATCCAAAAATTGTGTTTAACCCGTGAACCTAAATCGAACAACCTAATTGTAGAATTCTGTCAAGTATGAGAGATATTAAGACTATTTCTTTTCCTCTGGCCCAGAGAGCCTGCAAAAGTCATTTGATATAAAGCATGATTCTTTAGAATATCTTCCAATAAGCCAGTCTACCGTGAGAGTCTTAATTGTGTGTCAAGAGTGAATTATTTTTCTTCCCATCTTCACACATCTTTCTCCTTTCGAGCTTTTTTGAACTTTCAAATAAAATGAGGGGAGAATACCTTATCTAACTAAGGCAATCGAAATACCTATGCCTTGAAATATGTCGGAGATTTGGGAGTACCATTCAGTTCAATCCTGGAATCCAAATAAGTGCTACCTTTGATTTCATGATTTTTTAATGATTCAAAATTTCCCTAATAAATCCTTAGTATTCATGGAAGAGAATAGAAGTAAAAGAATGGTTCTTTAGGGACTTAATTGCAGTCTGGCTATCCCAGAAAATCAAGGGATTCACAGAGCATGTACTACACAGAGGATGACACTTCGAGGTCTGTAACATCTCTTTTGGTCTTTTATGGGGAAGACAGAGATCTTTATGCAACAGTGATTGCATTGGTCTTGATGGCTTTGGTATGATCAACTGTAACAAGTTGAGACTTTTAGCTTACCATCCGCGTATTTAGCAGAACTATGTGTAAAAACAATGGTGACTTATATTCCCTTAATTGAAATTGAGGTTTTTATTCGTATAATATTGAACCACTTTAGGGTTCATTGCTTATGTAATGATAGAACGAAATATCTCCTTAACTGTTCTGATTTTGGCTCTAGAAATTCTGTCTTTATAATATAGTAAGGCTGGTACTCATTACCGAAATGGCCGAATGTGCGTGAAACTCCATTCATGACTACACAATTGGGTCCCATAACACTGTAATCCAGCCCGGTACAGCATTGCCTTCTTTACACATGCATGTAAATGTATACGCATTTGGAAAAGGAATTCGGAGCTTACATATTTTTACGCCCAATTCGCCAAATGCTATACAGTGTGGCTGATATATAATGCAACAAAGTAAAGCGCTATATTTTTTTAATTTTTTTTTATTTTATTGTTCAAAAGCAAAAAATGTTGCAAAAAACATCAAATTTTAGAATCAGTTTAGATTTGTTCAAATTGGCCACCTTTGGTACGAATTATGGCCTTCAGACGGTCGACAGTGCACGAAAATGTGTCTGCGGTGTTTTGGCTCATTCCGGGCGAAGCGCTATCTTCAGATCATTGACACTTTGGTATTTTTTAGTAAGAACCTTACTCTCCAAAGGCCCCAGGCGCAAAAGTCCAACGGATTAAGAGAAACCTTCTTTTTAAGCCATTCGTGGTTGACGCGTGCTGAGTGCGGTGGTGCTGAGTCCTGTTGGAATGTTCATGGTCTGCGGCCGAAGTGTTTGTCTACCCAGGGCTTCAATACTGTCTTTAAGGCATATTCTCGGTAATATTCGGTATTTATTTTGGCCACAAGGTCGATGAATAAGAGCGGGGAGCGACCATCGAAGGCCCACACCATTATCATCGGCGGCACTTGAGTTCTGGTAGCCAATCGCATTTATAAATTTTTAGCTGACCTCTTTGGCAAGTAAACCCGATCATTTTGTTTGTTCACAAACTGCTCTATTTGGAATGGCTTCTGATCGGAAAAAACCAAATTCGGTAAATGGCCACTTTCGTGCAAGCGAAGTAACTCCTTGGCTCTCTCCAGTTTAACTTTTTTTTTTTGTCCATCGGTGAGCTCTTGCAATTTTTGGAACTTCAATGGCTTTCAATATTTTTCAAAATGTGTTGCATCCGTTCTCGCGATATGTTCAGCTCACGAGCAATTTTTCTCCCACTGTGGCGTGGATTTCGATCAATTCTGGCCTTCACTTTTCGGATCATTTCTGGTGTTGTTTCCATTTTTTTTCGTCCACTTTTTGGACGCGATGCAACACTATCAGTATCACGGTAACGAGCAATGGTACGAGAAATATAAGATTTATTCACATTTAAATGCTGGAGGGCTCTAACGATAGCCACTTGAGGTTTACAGCCAAATATAAAGCAATCACCTTATCACGCTTGAATTCCATTACGAATAACTTTTTTTCTAAATGCAATAGATCAAAATGCTTTTGTAAGCTTGTAAATAATAAAATGAACTGTCACTGGAATAAATCTGTCAACTATCAGACGAGCAGTTTACAAATGATAACAACCTGAAGTTGGTTGCAATACATATCAGCCACCCTGTATTCTGTAATCAAGAAAGTTCACGTTCCTTAATGAAAGAGTTTAAAGTTAAGAAATTCAAGATGGAAAGCAACTAAGTGTGATTCCTGTTTTTAAGCTACACTTAACGCTTGTGGAAATTCAAACTCATACCCATCAGAACTGTTTACATGCGCATGAATGTGTAATTATTATCTTCTATGGAATTTTATTTCTTCAATTTCCTTTTAATAATTAAATTTTTATTAAGCACAATATTAATTACAATTCTTCCTTTTTCCTTTTTTCGTTTTTACCAAAACCTGTCTTAATTCGGAATGAGTTTACCCAGTGCCTTAGTCATACCATAAATGTCAGATGCTATTAATATGGCAATTAAATTTTTAATTTTAATGTTAAAAATGTATTCGAATTCTAACCGGATATTAATAATTAAATTTTACATGGAGCCTTATCCACACATGCATATGTACGTACGCATGTGTGTATAAATAATTTTCTTTACAATACGATTTGTAGTGAAAGAGGGAAATGGTGGGTGCTTAGATTTTGTTTTATTTTTACCCATAAAATTTAAATACCACAACATCAACAATTAACAAAATATTAAAGAAAAAGGAAAATTAAAAAGTTTTCTTTATTTTTTTGGTTGGAAATAATTATGAGAAGAGCAATGGAAAACAATGTAATCAAATAAGAAAGTAAAATTAAATAAAATAAATGAGCAAAGCATAGTTAATTAAGTTATGATTAGATGATTCCTCACTTGTTCCCCACTTGTTACCGATTAACTTCAATATCAATCTGAAATATCATTGACCCATGAGCGGGATAATGCATGAAATTGGGGTATTTGAGGAAGGACTCCAAGTATAAAAACTCATGTTTATTTGAGATATTAACAACGAGTATAGAAGTAGCAAACAAAGCTGCCAGATTTGACGATTTATCGTCATTTTGACGATTTAATGCTCCAAAAGTATCATATTGACGATGTGTCGATTTTTGCCCTTATTTTGACAATTTTTGCCTTTATTTTGACGATTTTTAGAAATTAAAAATTTACATCATATTCTTAAATGATGATTAAATGCCAAAAAATTACAATCTCTGGAGAAAGGGAGTTCCTCATACGAACATACCAATAGTCCAACAAAGGAACGAATTTTGTCTGTAATGCAGTGTGCGATCTACTGCCCAACCCACCACATACGTATGCGCGCGGAGATAAAGCCGAGTGTTGAGTAGGAATACATGATTCTCGGGCACAAGCTCCTTATTTCGCTTGAACAAAATCCCTTAAAATTTCGATACAACAGCAAAACTAGATTTACATTGCAACGATCTCCAATGAATCAATCGAGTTCGATACCCTACTGTCATTAACGGACAACTTCACCCTTTCTTCTAAGCGGTCGAGAAGTCACAAAATAATCGTTGAGGCGCTGCCCTATACACGAGAGTTGTGTTCTATTCACTTTCGGATATAAGAGCTGTAAGTAGAAAAAAGATCAGATGAAGGAAAGCACTTCTTACACTCTCTCAAGAATCTAAAACACACTGAAAAATACGCCGATTCTAGCGAACATCGCTCTGAATTTTCATGCCGATTTTGTAACGATTTCCATGAACGTCTTTGACGATTTTTTCTAATATTTGACGATCTAATGCTCCAAAAATATCATATTGACGATGTGACGATTTTTGCCCTTATTTTGACGATTTTTGCCCTTATTTTGACGATTTTTGCCTTTATTTTGGCGATTTTTAGAAATTAAAAATTTACATCATATTCTTTACTTTAGTATATTAAAAGTCACTTTAAGTTTTGTATTTATGTTGCGCAGTTATTACTATTGCAAATTAAAATGATGACTTTTCTGTATCTTATGTCTTCATCATCCCTTAAAAGCCCAAAAATTACAATCTCTGGAGAAAAGGAGTTCCTCATACGGACATACCAATAGTTCTACAAAGGAACGAATTTTGTCTGTAATGCAGTAAGCGATCTACTGCCCAACCGAACACATATGTGCTTGGAGATAAAGACGAGTATACTTGTGAATACATGATTCTCGTAAACAAGTCCCTTATTTCGCTGGAACAAAATCCGTTGTAATAGTGATAAAACAATGAAACATAAACCACATTGCAACGCTGCTCTAATGGATGAATGGAGTTCATTACCTTGCCGTCATTAACGAACCATTTTATTCTCTCTCACTTGTACGTGGTCGAAAAGTCTCAAAATAGACGTTGAGGCACCGTTCTATACTTTCTTAAGAAGCTAAGGCAATGAAAAATGTGTCACTCTGAATTTTCATGCCGATTTTGTAACGGTTTCCATGAACGCCTCTGACGATTTTGACGTTTTTTTTCTAATATTTGACGATTTGATGCTTTATTTATCTAGCAGCTATGGTGGCAAAGCCACCTCGACAGTGTAAAAATGAATGCCAGTAAACAAATCCATACATTTTCATGGAGAGAAATATTTCTATACAACGATTGCAACAAACTTTTTCCTTACGGAACGCAAAGCGAAAACTTCATTAAAAATTCCTGGTCTTATGTACACTAAGGGACCTCAAGGAATCAATACACAACATAACTTTGGTCTTAACAGTCCATACGTTCTCTTCACTCTTTTATTAACATTCCCAAACTGCGTGATGGGTTATGGATTCTGCTGTTCTTTACTTTACTAAGGGCTGTCTGTTGTCGTCGTTGTAGTCTAGTAGCCAGTGTGTTATATGGTTGTAAGGACCAATTATGAATGGAAAGGTTGTTTTTACAGTGTTTCTAGGCCTGGACAGCCAGTCCAGTCGTTGTTGTCTATGAATTTTAAGGATTTGTCAAGAAAATTTCGGTTAATTAAAGGTAGTTCTTATATAGGTTCCAGGATATGAAAAATGCATTAATGAAGAGTTCTGATGCGCAAAGCAATCAACAACATGTTAAAATACATAGGTAACCCCATGGTCTAAGTTCATTTGGATATTATTCACTCATTTTAAAGGGATACTCAATCTCATTGGCAGCAAGAGAGTACGTATGATATTGCTAGACTCTGCTGAACAAATATGGATGAGAAGACGACTGACTCACTAATGCCCTTAAATTGCATTGCCATGCATCGCACAATATCGATTCTTTTAAGTCACGGTCCTTATGGTAGGCATGCCGAAAGACTTCATATTTACGTAAATACCTTCTGCAGCAGCAGTGGGTCTGGGAAGAAGAAAACAGGACTGTATCCAGCTTTTGATTTATTTGTGAAGCAAGAAATTTTTTCTCCGTGAAAATCAAATCGTGGCAGAATATCAAACAGAAACTAAATGTTTAACTTTTACCAGGAGTATGCATTGTAGTATTGCCCTCTCAGCTAAGAGACGAGAAATTCAATAGTTTTCCATTCCATCAAAATTTATTGTGCAAAAATGCTAGAATATTCTAAGAATTCTTCATATAAAGTGGGAAGTCGCCGTAATTAGTATGTTGGCTTATTAGACGTAAAGCCGTGGTTTAAATCCCAGCCCCAAAATATCGATAAAAAAAATATTCCCTTTCACGATTTCCGCTCAGCGGATTTCTGGTAAGTTTCTCAAAAGGGATGGCGAAGTCTTCGTAATCTAGTTGGTATTGGGTTAGCTCATAAAGCATTAGGCCTCGGTTCAAGTCCCAGGCCAGAAATCTCCAGTAAAACGAAAAATTAAAAATATTTCTTCGGTGACTTCCTTTCAGCAGATTTCTGGCAGAAGCTCTGTAAAAAGATTTTCAAAAATTTGTCGTTCGGGATAGATTTAAAACTGCCGGTACCGAAATTAGACCTTAATCCCAATTGAAAGGTTGTAGTGCTCAATTAAGTAAATAAACACCGACTATCGATTGAATTGTTGTAATGTTGTAATGAAAAGTTGTAATGACCTATCATGTAAGCGATTTCAAACAATTGGAATGCAAAGCGTTCTCCGAGATTATTTAAATCTAATTTGAAGACTTAACATTTTTTAGTTAATTCCGAACAGAGATCAGCAATGAATCGTTTTTCCGCTACTCATAAGCACTCATGCAATTTTGAGTATGAATGAATCAACAGAATTGAAATTCAACTACTCTGATTCATTTGTACTCGCTTCAACATTGATTTATAAGTACAGGTTTGCAATGAGTATGAGTACATCGTTGACATCAAACTCACATTATTCGAAATGTGTTTGATCCATACGCCTACTGATTCATAAATTTAGAAAAATATTTATGATACTTATAAGTCATTCGAGTGTTTCGAATCATTCGTTAAAATTTACAGGATTTGTTGTTGTTGCATATACAAACAAAGAAGAAAGGAAAGACAAAGACAAAAAGCAAAGCATATACACAATCTTCTTGTGAGTATTGCAGTGCTTGTACGCGAATCATACTTATTTTGTGCTTCGTGTAAATGCTTAAGTAGAGACGAGTCGAAGTCAATAACATCATGCGTATTGTTAAGTATGAATACGACGAGTACTTCCAACTTAAAGCATGAGTAGTATGAGTGCGATATCGAAATAAGTATGAATGCTTATAAGTAGCTGAAATTAGAAGTATGACACGAACCTACTCATTGTTCTAAATACTTATTGCTGATCTCTGATTCGTACGCCTTGCAAGATTACACTCTACATCAGGAACAAGTAATCGTCAAGAATCATTGGAAAGGCAAAGAGCAGCAGAAAGAAAACTATGTTAGAAAGCCATCTTATGATCACTTTGCCTTTTAGTAACCCTTTAGCATGGGCTGTTTTTAAATTCAATTCAGAATGTTTGTACTTCTATTCACTTTCATTGCTGAATTCGTTAAAACTGAAGGCAATAAAATATTTTTTTTTGTCTTTTTCGTTTTTCTTACCTCTAAAACTTATAATCCTATTCCACATATTTTCAAAAAAAATATTTTTTTGTTGCCCAGTGTTATTAAAATAATTTCGTACTGATTCTTTATTTATAAAACACAATCTTTACTATAAGGAAACTTAGAAATTCGAGTTTATTTTGAATTTCTCCATGCCTTTAGTACCCAATGAAATAAAATCCAGAAATAAAAAACAAAAATTCCATTTGAAAAGGTAAAGTAAAGGAGAATCTGATTTATCAGCACACTTACACACACACACACACAAAGACACTTTACTAGAAGCACACTTTCACTGGGTGATATTTAAATATAATTCGTGTGTGAGTGTATGGGTGTGTGTGTATAGAAATATAACCGTGATGATGATGATGACGATGATGTTGTAATCAAACAATCATGAGAATAAAAACTTTTTCTCTATTGCTTGTAAGCATGTATGTGTATGTGTGTGTGTGTGTGTGTGTATGTGTATTGTTATATTTTTCTGCTGTTTGTTAAATAAAATCCCTTTTTGAAAAGGAATTTTTTTGCTTCTTCTTTTTTTCCTTTTTTCTTACTGGCATGTAACTTTTTCAATTCCGATTCACGTAATAAAATAATAGGATTAAAGCGTAAAATAAGAGTTAAAAGTCACAAAAAACTCTATAAAATATATATACACGAACTACAACAACACCAACAACTGCAACAACAACAACTCCAATAACAACAACTGCAATAACGACAACGGCAATAATAAAAAGCCAAAGCAAACGTTAAACATTGTTTCTCTTGTACTTTTCATTTCAACAATTCCTATATAAAAAATTGAAAAAAAAGAAACACACGTTGAGGCTGCCACTTATATTTGCCGAATATGGGTCATTCCCATAAGAAAAGAAATAATATCAAGTCGTATGGTTAAAAAAAAAAGATTAAAAAACTTAAATTTAATTAGTTTAAGCACCGCTATCACTCAAATTAGTTTAAGAATTTTACGAATTTAGCAACTAAAATTTAGTGTGGAAAAGTAAAAACAATATTACATAACGAACCCTTTACCAATCTTAACGACATCAAAATGGAAGGTGACGCGTTGAAACAAGACAAAATATTCGTAACAATTGCATATTTTTGTGCCGCATATGCTTAACCCTTTGACGGACACTGACGTCTATAGACGTCATAACAAGGGTTTCTAGCGGGACATGACGTGTATAGACGTCATAAATTGTATCTTGCCAAATAACAGAGATACAGCAAGTGTCCCACGGGAAGGCCTCCTAAAATTTTGGTGTCCATCAAAGGGTAAAGATAGTTGCCGTAGTCTAGTAGGTAGTGTGTTCGCTTATTAGACTGAATGCCCGAGTTCAAACCTCAGGTAAGACATCAAAACAAAAATTAAAAAGTATTTCTTAGGCGACTTCCTCTCAGCAGATTTCTGGCAAAAACTCTGAGAGTAAGTAAAATTGATATGAAAAGCTTCTCAAAAACCTGTCGTTCGGAGTGGACTTTAAACTCTAGGTCCCACGATTTCCGTATAAAATTAACGCACATAGCATAAGTGGTGTGAGAAGCTAGGTCGTAATCCTGACTGAAGGGTTGTAATGGCCAATTATGTATGTATGTATATGCTTAAGATAGGTCGCTATAGTCCAGTAGAAAGTGTGTTGGCTTATTAGACTGAAGGTCCGAGTTCAAACCTCAGGTAAGACAGCAAAATGAAAATTAAAAATATTACTTCGGCGACTTCCTCTCAGCAGATTTCTGGCAAAAACTCTGACAGCAAATAAAATTGACATGAAAAGCTTCATAAAAATCTGTCGTTCGGAGTCGTCTTTAAACTGTAGGTCCCACCACTCATGTATAAAATTAACGCATACAACATAAGTAATGTGAGGAGCTAGGTTGTAATCCTGAGTGAATAGTAGTAATGACCAATTATGTATATGCTTAAGATAAGTTAGGTAAGGTTAAACTGACAGCCGCCTCTATGGTTGCAGCTGACTTGGGCCTATAAGCTTCCATCACAAAATGATTGGCATCTCCTAACAATCCCGAGAGTCTTATGAAGGTGTAGCTAGTCGCGTTTAGTCACTAAATTCTGGGTGTCCTAGAATTCTTGTTCTTAGACACTCGACCACCGAACTCTATGGGGGAGATACTCTGTATTCTCCTGTTCTTCGTCGTTGCAACTTTTGTAAAAATCATCATGAGGTTTTCCCAGTCTCCTGACGTGAATAGCCGGAGATCAGTGTCCTGTTAAAACTACTATAAGGTTCCTTACATGAAATCTTGATATATGATCATGTAATCGATTGGCTAATACCACTAGTATTACAGAGAAAGTTTTCTTATCAATTGCACTTTTTGTTTGTGAACTCGTGAAATGTTTTCCGAGTCAAACAAATTGGGCACCATGCATAAGTAGAAGTCTTTCCTGATAAATTGCAATGCAGGGCATTACCAAATGAAATGCTTTCATTTATTTTATGCCGTAGTCCAATAGGTAAAGTATCGGCTTAGTAGACGAGAGTCCGTGGTTCGAACAAAACGAAATTTTACAAATATCATCTTATTCAGAAGGCAGTCTTCTTGAAAAAACTTTGGCAGCAAGATTGATTTTTCACTTTTTTTTATTCTCCCCAGAGGGTGGAAGTTTGATTACCTTGATTCCTCCACCATTACAACCAGCTATACAGTCCACAGTTTAACATTTGAAAACCTGGCATTCGAAGTCGACTTTAAACTGTAGGTCCAGCCACCCTTGAATAAAATTAATATCGCTAGTGGTGTGAGAAGATACGTTCAAATCCTGACTAAAGATTAGTTAAATACGTAAGTTTAAAGTATATGAAGAAGATTAGGTTAGATTAAATTGTCAATCGCAACAAGGTCTCATAGTATTACAGATTAAAACTCTTCTGTGTGGACTTTGCTAAGGTTTAGCTCAGATTTTGATTTGCATGTATCCATCTTGGGACAGATTTGGTTGGTCTCCCTCCCACTGGGTTTATTATTCTATCATTCCTTTGTCAGCGAGTAAATTCCATGCAAAGTTATTAATTTGTTCTAGTGTATAAACTCATTTATATTTCCGTCGCACCATCTTTGCAAAAACGCCTGCTTTATAGTTACTTGCCTTAATAGCATGGCTATCTAGACAGCTAGGTCTATTTCAGAGATTAGCAATGATTGGTTTTTCCGCAACTCATAAGCACTCATGCAATTTTGAGTATGAATGAATCAACAGAATTGAATTTCAACTACTCTGATTCATTCGTATTCGCTACAACATTGATTTATAAGTATAAGTAGCAATATAAGTATGAGTACAACGTTGATATCAAACTCACAACATTCGAAATCTGTTTAATGCATACGCCTACTCATTCTGATTCATAAATTTAGAAAAATACTTATTATACTTACGAATAATTTGAGTGATTCGAATCATTCAGCAAAATTTACAGCCTTTGTTGTTGTTGCATTTAGAAACAAAAAAGAAAAGAAATACAAAGGCAAAGACAACAAGCAAAGCAAACACTCTACCTTCTAGTGAGTATTGTACGCGAATCATACTTATTTTGTGGTTCGTGTAAATGTTAAGTAGAGACTAGTCGAAGTCAATAACTTCATGCGTACTTTTAAGTATGAATACGACGAGTACTTCCAACTTTGAGTATGAGTATGATATCAAAATAAGTATGAATGCGTATAAGTAGCTGAAATTATAAGTATTACTCGCACCTACTCATAGTTTTGAATACTTATTGGTAGTCTCTGGTCTATTTCCCCCACAAGCCTTATTTATACAATTTTTTTTTATAATATTTTCCCCAATAACTTCGGCGCCTATAGCTTTGGTTCCCAGTAACTCCCTTCCCGTAAAGGCACCTATTTTGGAATCCTTGATACTATGGATATTTACTGGGGTACCTGCAGTAAGTCTTATTTTACTAGGATATCGATCATCCTTCCCAGACATTGTTGCAACATATAAATATTTTTGTCTAAATTTTAATTTTCAAAAAATTTTACGAATTATCAGACAAGTTCTTCCAATTAGGAACATTGGGAAAAAATTTATAAGGAGTGGATTGGTTGTGGAAGAAATTACCCGAAATATACGATATCTTCCATTCTCCGATAGCAATAGCAGGCCGGTGGCTTCTGAAGCTAACCGCTAATTCTGAGAAATATGGGTTCGATTCCATCACTCGTTCTTAAACAGATGCGAATGCGAAAAAAAAAATCGATTTTGACTAGCAAAGGCAAAAACCAAACACTTTAACAGAGCCAATGTTAAAGTTAACAGAGAAATGTTAAATGTTTAACAGAACATAAAAAAAATGGTTGTGGAAGATATTACCAGAAATGTACGATATCGGAGAATGGAAGATATCGTACTTTAACATAGCCAATGATAAAGTTAACAGAGAAATGTTAAATGTTTAAGAGAATATAAAAAAAATGGTTGTGGAAGAAATTACCAGAAATATACGATATCTTCCATTTTCCGAAATTACCATTTTTTGTATGTTCTGTTAAACATTTAACATTTCTCTGTTAACTTTATCATTGGCTCTGTTAAAGTACGATATCTTCAATTCTCCGAAATTACGATATCTTCCATTCTCCGATATCGTATATTTCTGGCAATTTCTATCACAACCATTTTTTTTATGTTCTGTTAAACATTTAACATTTCTCTGTTAACTTTAACTTTGGCTCTGTTAAAGTGTTTGGTTCTTGTCTTTGCTAGTCAAAATCGATGTTTTTTGGCATTCACGTCTGTGAGTGATGGAATCGAACCCATATTTCTCAGATTTAGCGGTTAGCTTCAGAAGCCACCGGCCCGATATTGCACTCTTTAAATTAAGCATTTTTATTTTACCAAATTTTTAATGGAACGACCCATAAGTACAATAAACATTGTAACACACATCATCAGTATATTGCCGTTAATCCACTATGCATGTGTACACACAGTATATGTACGCTTTGAAATAGAACGGGAGGGGGTTGAAAAAAAAAGAAGACAAAAGTCATGAAACTTTTGCAGTTTTAAAGACAAGTTTGAAAAATTGTTCCGTGTTCCGTGTATTCTGTGTACTGCTCTCCGTTTAACTTTACCTATAAATGAATAGTAGTAGTAGGGGGAGGAGGAGGAGGAGGTAAACGGGTGAAATATTATAACAGTAAAGATTAAAGGTGTTGTGTTCAAACATTTTCTTTTTCTGTCTTCATTGTTTTTGTATCATTCTGTAGTCATGTGAATTTATGTATGTGGTGGTATTATGCGGGCTAAGGATTTATTAAATTTTCCTAACTTTAGTTTATAAGTTCAGAAAATCATCGCCATCATAACGCTGCAGTCAATGGCGTCGACGTTAATGTTGACAGCAGCGCAGTAGGTATGGCGTTGTATATTTAGTATCTGAACATGAGTTTATAAGTTCCTCGGTAAGAAAAAGTTTTCTTCATAACTCAGCATGTTAGGGAGTAATTCATTGAAATTTTCCACAAAATATACTTTTTGAAAAGTATGTATATATGTATGTATGTTAGTGTGTAGAATAGTTTTTTTATTTTTCGGTGAGCACTAAATTCCTCGGTAATGCCAGTTTTAAAACAATAATATTTTCTGTACTTTTTTCGGTTGGTTGGTGACTGTTTTGTCGTTGACTGTTTTTACTCTTTTTGTTGAATTGAGCCAACAGCACTATTTATTATTGTCTCTGTAAAACCCCTGTTGAGAAATTTGGTGAACAGTGGTTCGAGGTTTATGAATTCAATGCAAAAAATACATTTTTTAAAATTAAAAAAAAATAAAAAAAAAAATTTTATTAAGGATTTTGCATCAATTACTACCATCATCATTAGAACAAAGTTGTTCATTACCATGATTCGATTACAAAATTAATTAAGTTAACAAGTGATTTGTTTAAATTCTCTTTCAAACACGTGGATATTTATGACAGCATATTATGTAAAGGGTTGGCCATTTAAAAATTTTAACTTAAAAATGTTAAAAATCATGTAAAGTTTGCGCCCCAATAATTTTCAAAGAAATATGGGCAAATAACAGTGCTATTGTCGGGCTGGAACGCTCCGGAACGTCGTTCCGGTGCTTCCTGTTTGGACAGGAATGCGTTCCGGTACTAAAGATGATTTCTGATAACAAGGATTGACCAACCTTTTGAAAAAAAATGCTGATTTGTTTCTAATTTTTTAAGAATTTTTATATGGATTTTTATAAACAAGGGTTAGAACCGAACCCTAACCGGAATAAAAACCGAAACGAACCGGCTTGTTTTTCCGACCCGCTATCCGGAGTCCGGAACGCTACCGTACCAAACAATTACTCGTAAGGATTGCATTGGCTTGTGTAAGACCTTGTATGGGTTTTATAAGCCCCAAATACCGTAATTTTGCTTATTAACACACCCATACATACATACATAATTGGTCATTAGAACCTATCGGTCAGGATTATTGACCTAGTTTCTCACAACACTTACGTTGTGTGTGTTAATTTTATACATGAGTAGCGGGACCTACAGTTGAAAGACTACTCCGAACGACAAATTTTATGAGAAACTTTTCATGGCTATTTTATTTACTCTCAGAGTCTTTGCCAGAAATCTGCTGAGAGGAAATCGCCGAAAAAATACTTTTTGTATTTTGTTTTGATGTCTGACCTGGAACTCGAACCCTGGCTTTTACATCTAATAAGCCAACACACTACCTACTAGACCACGGCGACTTCAACACACCCACCAGGATGACCTTCATTTGAAGAGATGATTTTTTGACAAATTCTACAACATCGTGCAGTTTCTCGTTCACCCATCTGGCAAAGCGAAAACGAAACGACTGGTCATGCAGCTTAAACTCTTGAACAAATTGAATTATTTAAGGCATCATAACGTGATCTTTTCACAAATCTTGACGTATAACGGGGAATGTAATGCTTAGTTCTTCAGCACGTTGGAGAGTTGACGTTGTTGAAGTCTCACGCACACTCTTAGCCACAGTTTCGATATTTTCGGATCTCCGCACTGTACAAGCACGCTTTTATCGTGGCGCATCAACAGTGAAACTAATTTCGCGCACTGTTGGTCCTCGAAATTTTCCTATAATTTCCGACCTATTGTCTGTGTTTTGGAAACAAGTTTTCAATAAATCCCAATGCTCCTAAAATGCAAATCAATTGGTCCATATTTTCCTGAATTTCCTACTATTTTTTTGTGTTTTTTAAATAAATTTCCAATAAACCCAAATGTTCCTGAAACGCAAATCGATTGATGCTTCTCTCGATATTTTCCTGAATTTCCGACCGATTGTCTGTGTTTTGAAAATAAATTTCCAATAAAACCCAACGTTTGTCAAGCGTAAATCGGTTCGTTACGTTCCGTAAAGATAATATATTGAATTTTGTGACAGAATAGAGTAGCATAAGTACTGCCAGATCCGAAATAACCGAAGGTTTAAATTTAAGCCGATAGATGGTTCGCCCGATATTTATTGACAGCACCTTACTTAGTCTTATTCTAGAAAATCTAGATCCAATCCGTAGTAAAACGAGATCTTGTTGGGACCGCAAATTTAATGAAGACTCACCTTCTTCTCTTGTCGTTTGAAGGTCACAATTAATCAAAACTGAATGTTTTTTATATTCTCACCATTCCCTGTTGCGGAAATGTTCCGCAAACGATTCATGGAAAACATTAGAATCTCGAAGAAGCAACTGTTCAGATTGTAATTAATTATCTTCAACACCTAGACGGTGAAAATATTTTAAAAATTAACGTACAGATGAATACAGACTTAGGTACCTACTTAATTGGTCATTACAAGCCTTTAGTCGAGACTACAGTCCAGTTTCTCACAGTACGTATGTTGGGTTTATTAATTTTGATTCATGAGCGGCATTACGTAGTGTTCATGAAATTTTATTTCTTCTTAGAGTTTTTGTCAGAAGACTAATGGGAGAAGTCGCCGAAAGAAAAAAAAAATTTTTAAATTTCATTCGGTTCATGTCTAAGCTGGGTTTTGAACCAGCCAACACATAATCTAGTAGACTACGGCTCTTTTACATTTTATGTGAAGAATTTTCAGAATCTCCATGCTTTCTTTCACAATAAATTAAGAATCAGAGATCAGCAATGAGTACTCAAAACGATGAGTAGATTCGAGTCAAAATTATAATTTCAGATACTTATACGCATTCATACATATTTTAATATCATGCTCACACTACTCATACTCAAAATTGGAAGTACTCATTGTATTCATACTTAACAATACTTATGATATTATTGACTTTGACTCGTCTCTACTTAACATTTACACGAAGCACAAAATAAGTATGATTCGCGTACGAACACTACTCTGCTCACAAGATGATTGTGTGTATGCTTTGCTTGTTGCCTTTGTCTTTCCTTTCTTCTTTGTTTGTATATGCAACAACAAAAAAGGATGTAAATTTTGATAAATGACTCGAATCACTCGAATCACTTATAAGTATTATAAATATTTTTCTAAATTTATCAGAATCAGAATGAGTAGGCGTATGAATCAAACATATTTCGAATGTTGTTGTGAGTTTGATGTCAACGTTTTACTCATACTCATTGCTATTTATACTTATAAATCAATGTTGTAGCGAGTACGTATGAATCAGAGTAATTGAATATTAATTCTGTTGATTCATTCATACTCAAAATTGCATGAGTGCTTATGAGTAGCGGAAAAACGATTCATTGCTGATCTCTGTTATGAATGTTTAAAGCAGCGCACCAGAGGACAAATTCTAAAGTATCGAATGAATCAGAGTATTTCAATTTCAATTCTGTTGATGCACTCATACTCAATATTGCATGGGTGCTTATGAGTAGCAGAAAAACGATTCATTGCTGATCTTTATGAATGTTTAAAGCAGTGCACCAGAGCACAAATTCTAAAGTATCGAATGAATCAGAGTAGTTGAATTTCAATTCTGTTGATTCACTCATACTCAATATTGCATGAGTGCTTTTAAGTAGTGGGAAAACAATTCATTGCTGATCTCTCTTATGAATGTTTAAAGCACTCCACCAAAGCACAAATTCTAAAGTATCGAATGAATCAGAGTATTTTAATTTCAATTCTGTTGATGCACTCATACTCAATATTGCATGGGTGCTTATGAGTAGCGGAAAAATGATGCATTGCTGACCTCTATTATGAATGTTTAAAGCAGTGCATCTGAACACAAACTCTAAAGTATCGAACGGACTAAGATGTGAATTTCTCGCCTCTTAACTTTATTGGCGATACTGCATTACCAACATTTAGTTTTTCATTGATATCTACTAGACTTATGTTAACTACGAGAATATCTTGTAGCAAATAAAATCGATTTTATACCACCGTTCTGCTAAGCCAAATACTTATCCGTTTAGTAATTCTTTTCAAGCTTGCACAAGAAAATTATTATAAACTTATTACGATATTCGGAAAACTTTCTTTTTTCACTTAGTTTTCCCCTCTTTTTACCCCCTATACCCCATACTTTTTTTGTTTTGTTTAAGCCTTTAAGTTGTTTAAAGTTTTATGCACATAAAGTACAGAAGAACAAACACTTTGTAAATGTATGGGTTTTTAAAAGGTTAAAATATAGGATAATGCAGTGTATATGTGTATGTAATTGTGTGTATGTATGTGTTAGTAAGTAAGTAGTTGATGTGTGTCTTTGTGATTATTATTAAAACTATAAGTTTTGTTGATATAACAACTCCATAATGTGTTAGCAGAGCTAATAAAATACATGCACACTCTTCCGCCAGGCAACAAAACATTGTTTGGGGTAAAGCTAAAGAGCAAGTAAATTTAAGAGTGTACATATATAAGTATGTATGTATGTGAATATGTATGTGTGTGTATGTAATATATGATAAATAAATATAAACTTATAAAAATAATTCCATTAAATAGATTGCAGTAGCTATGAACATGAAATTATAAAAGTTTTGTTACCCAGTCTCTGTAATTCCTTATCTTACTTACTACCCGTACATACTTATTCTTATAAGGACCCTACTACACATATTTAAATCAAGAGAGAGAGAGAGAAAGAGAAACGTTTAACTAATAATAATAAAATTTTATTCAATTTCTTTTGTAATGTACTGTACTGTACTCTATTACTCTATTAAATAAAAACCAAAGAAGAAAATTACAAAAAATAAAAATTATTAAGAAATTAAATCATAGCCAAGGCCATGATGATAAGAACATCTTATTAAATATGAAATGATAACAATCTGTTGACTGGATACTTAAAAATAAATTCATAAAATTTCCTAGAATAATAACAACAAATGTACAGGATCTTATTTAAGGAATTTAAGTTCTAGGAATTTCACTTAAAACAAAAATTATGTTCACAAGAAATCCAAAATAAAAACAAAAAATACCAGGAAACTGATACAGTCAAACCCGGTTATAACGAACGCTGTGGGACCAGGAAAAATAGTTCGTTATAGGCAAAGTTCATAATAAACGGGGTGAAGTCATAGAAGAAAATATAAAATACAAAGAATTTTTTTCATTTATTAAAACCAAAAAATATTTTTTTTATTAAAAACCAAAAATATGGTATTGATTCTTTTTACCTATCAGCTGATTAAAGATGCTGAGTTATAATGTAATGCTACCATATTAAATAAAAGTAAGGACTATTGCCACACTTCAAAGTTTTTTCTGAGGGTTCGTTATAAAAAAAAGGTAAAATGTATGAAATTTAATTACTGGGACCATTTAAAGTAGTTCCTTTTAACCAAGAATTTGTTATAAACGAGTTCGTAATAAACGAGGTTTTTTGTATGAATATTGATATTAAAACGTTGGGACTTGAAAATATGTACGCAATAACCAAGAATGATAAACTAAAGATAACGCCTTGCGCATGATTTCCCGTCAGATGACGTAGTTGGGCTATTTTCAAGGTTTCCAAGTCTTCTTCATATGTGAAAATGAACATTTCTTCTGAAAAGTGTATGCACTACGTGAAATTAGTTGGCAGCCCTGCAATATAACTTACATTATCATTAGCCAATAGGAAAACAATGAAAACAATTTTCGTGACGTCATTGATTCAACATGCGCAGAAAGTTTTAATTCTGTGTGCGTGATGGCATAATCTTTAGTTTAGCATTCTTGCGTAATAACCAAGATTCGTTATAACCGAGTTCGTTATAAACAAGTTAACTGTAATTGGTAAAGCCCAACAAAATGTTAGACAGCACGTTCATTTATTTTTCATAGTAATTTTGTTCTTTTTATTCGCGACCAGAACTTAGGATATGGCCACTACTTTTTCACGGCATTGTCAAGTCTACTCCGAATGAGAAATTTTTGAGAAGCTTTTCATGGCTTTAAATGAAAAAATGTTTCATTGCTGACCTCTGTTTCCGATCTATTGAGGTTGCGGAGCCTGGGCAAGAACCAACATCAACTATCATAAGAATTACAGGAATCCATGGAATTCAGTTTGAAGTGTTGCAAGACTTACTTTCAATTTGGTAAGGTTGAAGACCCTAGGCAGGGGCTGCTTCGAAGATTGGAACCCTCTTTCGAAAGCCGATATTAACACTCTAAATAGATTCATAAATAGGTTGAGATGGTTGAAAAGTGCTAGTTGTAGTAGCGCTCTCCGAGTTTTTATGTTCCATCTTTTTTCTTTCGTATCTTATATGGTACCTTTCGTTCTGCTTTTTCAATTTCCGGATCTGCTTTACTGGAATCCTTCTATCTCTATCCCTCTCTTTCTCTCTCTCACGCTTCTAGAATGTAAGGAGTGTGCACAAAAAAAAACTGGACTTATACTTTTCGTTATAGAAATAAAACTAAGTGGCGTTTCATATTTCAATTAAAGTAAATAATATTTGAATTCCTTTCGCGTATAAAATTTTTTTCTGACAAAGGTCTCAGAGCATCCAACTTTTTGAGCCACTTTTCTTCCAGACATGTTAGGCTGTTTTAGAAAAATTCGTATTATTTTACTTGCTTTGTTTTGGTTGGCAAATCCTATTTTTCTTCCACTTCCACGCTTTCTCTCAATACTCAAAGACTTTTTATATTGTTTTATTCTTATCTTAGAACCTAACAATCGTTTTTGTAAGCGGCGCGGTTATTCATTGAAAATTTCAATTATTTTTTACGACATTCTTGTTGGATTGATTGCAATGATATTTAGCATGTGGATTTTGAAACAGATGACTAACAAAACTAATGTAACGGTATTCATTTTTTTCAATTATGATAAAAGTTATAATCTTAAAAGCATGTCCACTTTTTTTTCGTGCGCACTCCTTTTTACATTGGGTCATTTTAACCTCTGGGTATTGTACTTGAGCCAATGACAAGTACACTTCCTCAAACCTAACCTAACCTAATCAACTTCCAAAACTATAATACCCTCTCGACCTATATATACAGTGTACTCTCTCTTAAGCGGACACCTATGGGACTGAGAATTTTGTCCGCTTATGAGAGAGAAATATTTCTTCCTTAAAATTTTTGTGTCCGCTTAAGAGGGGTGTCCGTTAGGAGAGAGTACACTGTACATATATTTGGTCGTAGGGTATAATGAGATTTTTTCCATTCTATTTTTATTTCTTCTTTTTCCTCGCTTTTTAGAGATTTTCTGTATAATGATATCCATTAAATTTAATACTCCTGGTAAATTTATGCATTATTATGTTACACAGCTTAACAAGAAAATAAAATTCGTTGGAAATTAATAACAAAAAAGGAAAAAAATAGAAGAAGACAGTACGGTTGTTAGCAAAACCTAGTGGCCATAATATGAAAATACCAACCAAACTGGCAGCAAAGAATGTCGTCTGGCTATTAAATACAATAAATTCATGGAATTCCATCTCACATTTCTTCGTTTCTGTGTGGTATGTGTTTCCATTGCAAAAGTTTTTTAGAATATCCTGTCATGAATTGTATTACATTGACATACATTGGGGCGTGTAGTATGTAGAGCAGGGCATGATGTTTAAAAAATAAAATGTTACAGAAATTTCTCTTGTTTTATTTTTTATTTTTTTTTTATAGAAAAATAATCATAAAATAAATAGAAAATAGAAAAAAAAAAACAGAAAAATTCTTTAAAATAAAATTATGCGATGTCTTGCCTTGATAATGGAAATGAGATTATTTTGTAAAGAAAAAGTATGATAATCCTTGAAACATTTTATTGCCTGTTGGTATTTGAAATAAAAGAAAAAAAAATAGAATAAAAATCCTATTTAATAGTGTAAAGACTAGACACCCAGCACTTGTTTGTAAATAAGCTCAAATCAATAAGAAAAAATTTAATTGCAGGATTAAATTATTATTGATAATGAAGGCAATCAACCAAATTATTGTTATTTGAGTTGCTATGGCTACTATACCAACTGCACTGTTAATTAACAAGATAAAGTATTTTGAAGCAAAAAAATAATGACCCTTTGGCTGATGATATCCGAACTAAAATTCAATCTAAGGCCAGAATAATAAACCCACACGACCTCCTCCACACAATTGCCAATGTATGTGAGCTTTATAGCGTTCAATGCAGAATTAAATTCAATGCCATTCAACTTACGTACTTACTTACTTAAATGGCCATAACAACCCGATTAACGGATTTCAGCGTGCCGCAACACATTCTTCCAGGCGCCTCTGCTTCTTGCGCGCCTACGCCAGTTGTTCACACCAATCGATGGCAGGGCTTCCTCGATTAGCTCCTTCCAACGCAAATAAGGTTCCCTCTTCGCCGACTTCCACAGATCCCCGAATCAAATACCCATCTCGCCTGAGCATCCTCTTCCATTCGAACGACATAGCCGAGCCAGCGCAGACGCTGGATATTAATACGCTGTACAAAGTCCATGTCGTTGAGGAGCTCATACAGCTCACTGTTGAATCGGATGTGAAAATCATCGCCAACTCGCACTGGACTGAAGACCTTTCGCAAGATTTTTCTCTCGAATACTCTCAAGGCAGCTGCATCAGTTCTTAATAGAACTTCTGCCATGCTACCATGCTTCTACGCCATAAAGAAGCACGGAGTAGGATGAGCGTCTTCTGGAGTATTAGTTTCGTCTTACGAGAGAGGTCTCTGCTACTTAATTGCCTATTGAGACCATAGTAGCACCTGTTGGCAAGAGTAATCCTGCGCTTGATCTCCAGACTGCCAACATTTTCGGTGGTAACGGCGGAGCCAAGATTTACTGCCAGACCCATCTTCTTAGACACCCGTTCAATAGCACTAAAGGCAGCAGTGACATCTCGTTTGGTACTCCCTTTCGTCGGATGCGGAAATCATCACCAACTCGCACTGGACCGAAGATCTTTCGCAAGATTTTTCTCTCGAATACTCTCAAGGCCTCTGCATCAGTTCTTAATAGGATCCATGCTTCTGCGCCATAAAGAACCACGGGTAGGATGAGCATCTTGTAGAGTATTAGTTTCGTCTTACTAGAGAGGTCTTTGCTACTCAATTGCCTATTGAGACCATAATAGCACCTGTTGACAAGAGTAATCCTACGCTTGATCTCCAGAATGACATCATTCAATTGTTTCCTAAATGCCATGGGGAAGGTGAAATCCATAGTCAAGTGTTCACTCTTCGAATAATGACGAATAAAAAGTGAAATCAACTCAATAAAATCGCAAAACATATTGCCTAGAGGACGTTATTATAAAGGAAAGAAAAATTTTAGATCGATTAAAAACTCATTCGGAATGTGCACTCTTTCGAAAAATCTCAAATTGTGCAATAATTGCTCGCTTATAAATTTCAGACCCATTTACGCATTTACGTAAGCATATCGCATTTGTTTCCCTCTGCTATGCAATAATACCTCATACGATCTAAAGACATTTTCTTGGGATTCATTTTAATCATCACAGAATTTACACGAACAGCTCGAGACAACCCCTATAAGTGACCTATGAAAACATCGGGATATTCAAGCCACCTTTTTATTATTTTTAGCAATTAAGCAGGCGTTCGGTCTACTGTATAAAGTCCTTGATGCTTTTCTCTTATTATGATTCCCTACCTTTTTAAACTTACCAACAAAAGTTACGAATCCACTTGGTTTCAGAAGAGGCTTTATATCTCTCAAAACGGTCCCCTTTGCAAAAGACTACTCTATTCATTTTTGTTATTAAGCCTCATTGCTAAGCACTTTTCAAAATTATAGAGTCTACTGCTACAGTCCAGAGTACAATTATGGAGGAATCTGGCACCCACACGATTTTTCGTGTCACGAAATCTCGTAATGAATTGCTTGTTAGACTTGTCTGTCATTATCCTTAACATTGTCTCCAAGGCTTCACCATTGGCCTACCTACCTGGGCTGGATCCCAGACTGACATTTTCGTATCTGATTCAGTAGTCTACTGACAAAGCCCGAAATTAATGGCAAATATTGAAGGCCCGCTACTGGCGAGACGGAGACTCCTGATGAAAGTTAGAAGCGGTATTATGCTCTATGGAAGCAAAATTTAGGCTGAAACGCTAGAGGTTAAGAAGCGGGCAAACTCACTGCTATCGGTACAGAGAACGGCTGCATTGCGTATCGCGTCGGCGTACCATACAGTGTCCGCCCCAGCCATACTTGTGATAGCAGATACAATCCCTGTGGATCTGCTGGCAGTGGAGCAGACGGAGGTTTATAAAGCGAAATCGGCTAGAAATCACATAACCGGCCACATCAGAAAACACACCATTTCAGAATGGCAGTTACAATGGGACGATGAATATAGAGGAAGATGGACGGCGAAACTTATCCCGAATATAAAGCCATAGATTGGTCGAAAATTTGGAGAGATAAATTTCTACGTTACGCAGATGCTATCAGGTTACGGATATTTTAGGAAATATCGGCACAGAATGGGCAAGACCGACTCTCCTTACTGTCTTTACGAGAAAGGGGAAGTAATTGATGATGCGGAACACACTGTGTTCGAATGTGCATGCTGGCAGAACTATCGCTCTGGACTGACTTCAGCGATTGAAATGATCACGACCGCTAACATTGTCGGAGTTATGATGGCGAAGGGAGAATTGGGTTTTAGTGGCGAATTACGTGGAGCGCATCCTGAGACTGAAGATCTAGAGGTTGCACAACATGTAGTCACGCGCTCATTGATGACACTAGCTCACGTGTCAAACGAATTTCCAGTCGGGAACCAGGACGAATGGAATAGTGGAGACACTTAGAAGTCTCCTCAACCTTCAATATGCAATCCGGACGCGGATAGTGAAGCATAGCATGAAGGTGGCCAAGGGGACAAAAGAACTTCACTCCGAAGTAATACCACCGTAGTTCCAGAGTGGGCACAACGCTCCACAGGACGAGGGGGATTTATTGTGTGAGGGCCCCACACACGGAGGACGTGATGGCTTCCTTTATGGTGCGGTTAGGTACATTTACCAATCCTCGGCGTAAAAAAAAAACGCTTTAGTCAGGATTACAACCTAGTTTCTCACACCACTTATGTTGTGTACCTTAATTTTTATACTTGAATGGCAGGACCTACAGATGACTCCGAACGACTTTTCATTCCAATTTTCACTCTCAGAGTTTTTGCCAGAATTCTGTTGAGAGAAAGTCGTCGAAGAAATATTTTTCAAATTACATTTTGTTGTTTGCCCAGCAGCCGATATCCTCTTCATTTAGTAGATTAGTTTTCTTCTAATATGAGAATTTAGGTTATAATCCTGATTGAAGGATTTGGATTGAATGTTCTTTAAATAGATTTTGATTTTAAGAAATTCTTTTAAAGAAATCTTTCCTTTTTAAGTTTTTTTTATTTATTTTGGTTTTTTAATTTAAATTTCTATCAAATTTCGAATTCCTAACCTATATACACGCGTAATACTGGGGCGCAGCTCTAATAATATTCAAATGAAAAGAATGTCGTTCCTTTTATTACAATGCCAACACGAAATGAATTGTAAAAAGAGGGCAAAAATTAGCATAAAATATGATAATTTTCTGGTCAAAAATATTCCAAAAGTCTGTTATTTTTTCTATCTTCTTATACCCAGAAATGCTTACTACTAACTCGCTCGTGCTCTCTCTCTTTCCCTTTCTCTCTCTCTCTTTCTGTTTCCTCGTGTTTTGATAAATTCCTGGTGCGCTGATATTAAATTTAACGCTTAAATTTAAATTTATTTAAAAAAAATTTCCATTTTTTGTTGTTGTTTTCTGGTGCTTTTTTGGTTGCTGCTTTTGTTTTTATCTTTATCATGACATTTCGCAGAATATTTAGAAAAATTTTTTCGTGGAATTTTTATTTAAGCATTGCGAGAGAGAGAAAGAAAGGAGCAGGATGAGGAGAAGGGTAGATAGTAAAAGAAAGCAAAGTGTCTACACATTTCTTATCGTTGTCGTATGTCTTAAAGAATTTATTTTTTCCTTCTTCTTTCCATTCATTGTACACTTTTTTTCTGCGTTTGCCCGTGTCCTCTTTCATTTATTCCTTTAACGGTTTTTGGTTGTCCTTTTTCGGTTTTATACTGCTACGCTGCTTTCAATGCATATTTTAACGTACACTAATACCCCAGTTTGCGTCGCTAATAGGGCCTGAAGAAACGCGACGCAAAACGAAGCATGATTTTCCATAGATTTGTATTGATTTTCATATAATTGGTTCTGAGATTTATAATTTTAGCTGAAAAAATAGATTTTTTAATAAAAAATATTTAATTTCCTAACGATTTACAACTTGCAACGGGAAATTCCCTTTTTCAGTTTTAGCTTTGCACAAATATTTTCATATTAACGACGCAAATCGAAGCACTAACGACGCAACTTCGAAACATGCGACGTAAACTTAAACAAAAACGACGCAACTTCGAAACATGCGACGTAATTTGAAACAAAAACGACTCAACTTCGAAGTCACAGAAATATTAAAAAGATGCAACTTCGAATTTGCACTAGATTTAAACGGGAAATCCCCTTTTTTTATTTTAACTTTGTACAAACATTTTCGTATTAACGACGCATATTGAAGCACTAACTACGCAACTTCGAAACATGCGACGCTAACTGAAAGAAAAACGACGCAACTTCGAAGTCACAGAATTTTTAAAAAGACACACTTCGGATTTGCACTAGATTTAAATGGGAAATCCCCTTTTTCTGTTTTAGTTCTGTACAAACATTTTCATATTCCCGACGCATATCGAAGCACTATCTACGCAACTTCGACCATGCGACGCAAACTGAAACAAAACCGACACAACTTCGAAGTCACAGAAATTTTAAAAAGACGCAACTTTGAATTTGCACTAGATTTAAACGGGAAATCCCCTTTCGACGCAACTTCGAAACATGCGTCGCAAACTGAAACAAAAACGACGCAACTTCGAAATCACAGAAATTTTAAGAAGACTTCGAAGCAGGCGCAGAACGAGGCGACGCAAACCGGGGTATTAGTGTATTTGTTTTTTCTCAAACCGAATTTCTTTTCTATTATTTCTTTGGTATTGTTTTTCGTTTTCATTTCTTTTTGGATTGTTTTCTCTTTCACCCACTGTTTTCAGTTATATTTTCTTATTTAAATTGTAATTCCTAGGATTCTGTTGGAAATTGAGTCTGAAAAAATAGCACAAAAACAAAAAAGATCTCTTTCAGTTCAACTATTAGTGGCAAGAACTGTGTCAACATTAGTTTGTGTTTGTTGCCACTGTGTAGGTACATACGTTTGCCACCAAATGTTGCAAGCAATATTCGTTCTTAGATAACGAAAATCAAAGGAATAAAAAAGTGTTCTGCCACTGCAAGCAGATTATAAGGATCTTCTCTTATTTGTTAGTTTATAGTGGCAGACAAATTATTTTTCTTTCTCTCCTTCTCTCTCTCTCTCGCTCTCTCTCTTTCTCTTTCTTTCTATTGAATTGATAAAATAATTATTTGCCATTAAGGATAATGTCCTTTGGTGTTATCCAACTTAAACACGATTTGCATAACTATTGAATAAGAACTTGTAATAGACGTTTGTTTGATTTTCTTTCTCTCTCTCTCTTTGGTTGTTCGTTTCCTTTCTTCTTTTAAAATTTTGTATGTAATAAGGATTCAAACATTTCCTCCATTTCCGTTTTGTTTTTTCCTTTCATTTTCAAACAAAAGATAAGAAGTTTTAAGTTTTTATTTTTGGAAATAGTCTTTTAGTTTGGAAATGAATTTATTGAATAAAATTTAGAAAAAGCAACAAAAGGTCATTGCAGAATTCTAAGGAAATTTGGAATTTAAAAAAGTATGGACAACAGATACAACACTTCTTAAGAAATTCAATACATAATTAACAATGCAATAATGGATTCTGCCAATGCCTGATAGGTAGCTTGTAAAACATTTTCGTATTAACGACGCAAATCGAAGAAAAAACGACGCAACTTCGAAACATGCGACGCTAACTGAAAGAAAAACGACGCAACTTAGAATTCACAGAAATTTTAAAAAGACACAACTTCGGATTTGCTCTAGATTTAAACGGGAAATCCCCTTTTTCTGTTTTAACTTTGTACAAAGATTTTCGTATTAACAACGAAAATAAAAGCTCTAACTACGCAACTTCGAAACATACGTCGCAAACTGAAAGAAAAAAGACGCAACTTCGAAGTCACAGAAATTTTAAAAATCAAACTTCGAATTTCCACTAGATTTAAATGGGAATCTCCTTTTTCTGTTTTAACTTTGTACAAACATTTTCGTATTAACGACGCAAATCGAAGCAATAACTACGCAACTTCGAAACATGTGACGCAAACTGAAACAAAAACGACGCAAATTCGAAGTCACAGAAATTTTAAAAAGATACAACTTCAAATTTGCACTAGATTCAAACGAGAAATCCCCTTTTTCTGTTTTAGTTTTGTACAAACATTTTCGTATTAACGACGCATATCGAAGCACTAACGACGCAACTTCGAAATCACAGAAATTTTAAAAAGACGCAACATCGAAGCAGACGCAGAACGGGACGACGCAAACCGGGGTATCAGTGTATTTGTTTTTTCTCAAACCGAATTTCTTTTCTATTATTTCTTTGGTATTGTTTTTCGTTTTCATTTCTTTTTGGATTGTTTTTTCTTTCACCCACTGTCTTCAGTTATATTTTCTTATTTAAATTGTAATTCCTGGGATTCTGTTGGAAATTGAGTCTGAAAAAATAGCACAAAAACAAAAAAGATCTCTTTCAGTTCAACTATTAGTGGCAAGAACTGTGTCAACATTAGTTTGTGTTTGTTGCCACTGTGTAGGTACATACGTATGCCACCAAATGTTGCAAGATAACGAAAATCAAAGGAATAAAAAAGTATTGCTGCCACTGCAAGCAGATTATAAGTATCTTCTCTTATTTGTTAGTTTAGAGTGGCAGACAAATTATTTTTCTTTTTCTACTCCTCTCTCTCGCTCTCTCTCTTTCTCTTTCTTTCTATTGAATTGATAAAATAATTATTTGCCATTAAGGATAATGTCCTTTGGTGTTATCCAACTTAAACACGATTTGCATAACTATTGAATAAGAACTTGTAATAGACGTTTGTTTGATTTTCTCTCTCTCTCTTTCTCTCTCTGATTTTCTGTTCCTTTCTTCTTTTAAAATTTTGTATGTAATAAGGATTCAAACATTTCCTCCATTTCCGTTTTGTTTTTTCCTTTCATTTTCAAACAAAAGATAAGAAGTTTTAAGTTTTTATTTTTGGAAATAGTCTTTTAGTTTGGAAATGAATTTATTCAATAAAATTTAGAAAAAGCAACAAAAGGTCATTGCAGAATTCTAAGGAAATTTGGAATTTAAAAAAGTATAGAGAACAGACACAACACTTCTAAAGAAAATTCAATACGTAATTAACAATGCAATAATGGATTCCGCCAATGCCTGATAGTCAGCTTTGGATACGTCAAAGATAACGTAGCAAATCTGGCTAAGACTTTATGGAAGAAACTCCAACACATACCGCCTAGTATGGTATGAACACTTATGCTAGGTCTATAGCAGCAATAAAGACCAGAAAACCCAGGAAACTGTTCTTCGGCTTCATGGTTCAAACTCTGTGGTATCGTAGAGAAGGCATGGTAAAGATGCAAGATTACTAAACTCCTCACTTATAGTAGTCCTGCAGTTGTAAGAACATCTGTACATTAGGGTGGCCCCAATATAATAATTGGCAATGTTCCCGACTAAAAAGAAAGTTTGATTTATTCTAAGACTACGTATCTCAAAATGTTTGTCCTGGGGTAAATATTTGGTGAAGGAATGGTAAAGATGCAAGACTACTAAACTCCTCCTAACAACATATGTCCATTAGAGTGCCCCCAAAATAAAAATTGCAAATGTTCCCGACTAAAATGAAAATTTGATTCATTCTAAGATTACGTTTCCCAAAATTTTTGTCCTGGGTTCAATATTTGGTGAGCTGGATCAAAGGATAAAAATGTCCATTTTTAAGGTTTTTTGAATTACTTTCGTATTTGTTCCTAAATCATTTTCCCACTATGTGCCGGCATTGGCTGGTCTTCCTAGATGTATTGTATTAGAGGAGAATATAGTTTGAATTTAAAGAGAGGGCTTTTCGTCAATACCATAGCGATTCGAACCTTGACTTCTCGACTTATAGACTGTAGCTATCTTGACCACCACGTCATGCCACCACCTGACGTATGTATATACCTCAGGTCCACTTTACAATGACTCTAACGTGTAAAATTTCATAATCTTATGTAATCCTTGAAGTCGCCGTGGTCTAGTTGGTAGTGTGTTGGCTTATTAGACGAAAGGACCGGGTTCGAATTCCAGGTCAGACATTAAAATGAAAAATATTTCTTCGGCGACTTCCTCCCAGCAGATTTCTGGCAAAGACTCCGAGAGTAAAAATTGCCATGAAAAGCTTCTCAAAAATCTGTCGTTCGAAGTCGACTTTAAACTGTAGGGCCCGCCACTTATGTATAAAGTTATCGCACACAACAAAAGTGGTGTGAGAAGCTAGGTCGTAATCCTGACTGAGGGGTTGTAAAGGCCAGTTATGTATGTATGTGATCCTATATCACGCCTTAACAATAAGAATATGAAGAAATATTAGTCGGCATCAATATAAGTTTTAGGATTCTTCTGTGAATTTTTACAATTAGGGGATGAAAACAAACATGAACGAAACGGAAACAGACTTCAGCAAATCATGACACAAAAGATTTCATACCAACCGTCATTCATCTGATATTATGAACCCTTTTTGGACATTTCGTTTCATATTCTAACAAAAGCTAACGATTTTGAAAAGGTTTTCGAAAGCAGCAGATTAAAGGACAGGAGGTTCTTCGAACCACACGATGACCCCAATTAAACTATCAGTGCGAACACAACACCAAATGGTGGCCAGTAACACTCATGACTCTACTCAGTAGTTTTACAAATAGCAAGAGGCCTCCAAATGTTTGTTGTTCTACTTGTTATTCTTACGAATTAATCAGCAATGGACCTGATATTTCCTGCATCGAATTCATTCTTCCCTTTCGTTTCTTTTAAGGAAATTAATACATACATAATTGGCCATTACAACCCTTCAGTCAGGATTACGACCTAGCTTCTCACACCACTTATGTTGTGTGCGTCAATTTTATACATGAGTGGCGGGACCTACTGTTTAAAGTCGACTCCGAACGACAGATTTTTGAGAAGCTTTTCATGGCAATTTTTTACTCTCAGAGTCTTTGCCAGAAATCTGCTGAGAGGAAGTCGCCGAAGAGATATTTTTTCGTTTTGATGTGTGACCTGGGATTCGAACCCGGGCCTTTTGTCTAATAAGCCAACACACTACCTACTAGACCACGGCGACTTCACTGTTCCAAATATCTATTCCACCACTTACTTATTTCTTTCTTTGTTTCACTTTTATTAAGAAATTATTTTAGCAGCTACGCTGGCATTTGGACTACTTAATCAGGCTCTGAAATGCTAGGGTTGCCAACTAAAATATATCAAGAGCATGACTTTTTCCCGAAAGTTGCCTATCCTCACTATAGTGTTCGTCGTTCTATTTGAGGAGCAGAGATTAAGGGGCCCCTCGTACATATTATTTACGGGTTCAGAACCCCAGAAAAGCACTTTTCCGTTTTCCTCAAGATATTTGTATTTCTAGAGTAGTAATTGTATTTTTTACACTTTAAATACATTGGATCCATATAGTTCTACTAAGGTGGAGATATTATCAGAGATAACAACCATTGGTATCGTTAAGAGTGACCAGCACATTTATGATATTAAAGAGTTGCCTTGGTAATAATATTTTTCATGCTTAGTTGTGTGGTTTTGTGGCGAATGGGGCAAGTAGTAGAGGGACTAAATGGATAAATATTCTGAAGTGATCCATTTTGTACATAACTTTGAACGGATCTATCAGATAATCAAGCAAAAAATTAATACTTTTGGCTGCAATTGAAGAATCCTCAGGTTACTATGGCTTAGGTCTGACTTTTTTAGAATAAAATAGGTATTGAATCTGGGTGTAGTATTTAAGGAGTGTGCACGAAAAAAATGGGCCTACTTTAGAGTTTATAATTTTTTCCATAATTGAAAATAATGAATACCGTTACACTGTTTTTGTTAGTCATCAGTTTCAAAATCCACGTGCTAAATGTCATTGCAATAGCAAAATTAGTTTTTTGAAAATGGCCACCCAACAAGAATGTCTTAAAAAAATAATTGAAATTTTCAATGAAAAACCATGCCGCTTACAAAAAAAGATTGCTAGGTTCGCAGGTGTTGACCAAAAAACAGTTTCTAAGGTAAGAATAAAACAATATGAGGAGTCTTTAAGTATAGAGAGAAAGCGGGGAAGTGGAAGATAAAAAGTATTTGCCGACCAAAACAAAGCAAGTAAAATAATACGTATTTTTCCAAAAAAAAACCCTAAAATGTCTGGAAGAAAAGTGGCTCAAAAAGTTGGATGCTCTGAGATCTTTGTCAGAAAATTTTATACACAAAAGGAATTCAAATATTATTTACTTTAATTGAAATATGAAACGAAAAAAATCCGCCGCTTAGTTTTATTTCTATAACGAAAAGTGAAAGTCCATTTTTTTTTCGTGCGCACTCCTTAGTAGAATACTGATAGGATTTTAACAGTTCTTCTACAGGGTATATGTCAACGTAATAGAGCCTGTAATCCTGAATCCTATCTCTGGCTTAGTAAGTAGAGGTGAAGGCTCAAAATAATAGGTTGAAGTTTCTTTAATAAAATTGGTAGCTCTGGTCTCCATTAGGATTTCTGATATCAGGAGCAAGAATCTAAAATTAACAGCGAATAGTCAAAAATATATGTTCATAAGCTATCACACCTTTCAGGAAAATACGTGAAGCCCCTTAAAACGTATTAGTTCGACTAAGAAAAAAGATTCGATTGATAATTGTCGAGTTATTAATGAAGTTGATACCTCAGTGTTAAATATGCTTTCGACTTTTTATTAAAGCAGTCGCATTGACACATACTTGCATACATAATTGGTCATTACAACCCTTCAGTCAGGATTATTGACCTAGTTTCCCACACTACCTATGTTGTGTATGTTAATTTTTATACATAAGTGGCGAGACCTACAGTTTGAAGTCGACTCCGAACGGCAGATTATTGAGAAACTTTTTATAGCAATTTTATTTACTTTTAGAGTTTTTGTATTTTATTTTGATGTCTGGCCTGGGACCTGGGTTAACCGTCACCTTCTGCACTCTTCGTAATACTGAATTTTATTTTGTAAATCGATCTGATAATAACAACACCGATCCTAACCACATGATTCTTAAATGAATTTAAAATTTCCCAGAAATTTTTAATAAAATTTTCATAGCATATCCTTAGGAATTATGACCTACATATATATGTACATAAAAAAATAAACTGAAGCGGAAGTGATTTCCTTTGTTCCTGTTGCCTCATAATATCAAAAGCATTTATTTACATGAACATTCTAAAAGACAATAGAAATTATTTCCATGAATTCTTATAATAAATATGAATGGCAGTTTCCATTTTAATTGATTCCTAGAATCACTTGACAAAATAAGTGTTGATAGCACCCCAAGTGGCAAGTGTAATGTGATTTAAAAAATAAAATTAAATTTTAATTAATTTAAATGCAAGAAAACACAAAGATATCCCTTAATTTATGCAGCATGTTAAATATATTATGTAGCCTGAAAGTATGCTATGCATTTGGGTTTAATGTTTTGTAAAATTTCTTTACTTGATTTTTTTTCATTTTTTGTTTGTTTGTTATTCTTTTAGTACTTCCAGTAGACTACAATTAATTTAGTATTGCGGACAATAAATATTGTGATTGCGGTTACGCTACATTTAATAACATACCCTCCCCCCATCATTATTAAGATCAGTAATCAGTAGTATTTTATAACCGCAAAAGTCATTTGTTGTCTCTACTCATTTGATGCCACAACTTTTAAGTAGCCTGACTTTGGAAATTTATTTTAAAATACATTCACAAACCATCAAATGAACGGCATAATCTTATGGCTTAAAGACTTTAATTTGTAATTTCAACTACGAAAATCCATTGCTGTGCTGTGAATCACTAAGTATTGAGCCTTTAAACGGAATAAATTACGTACAAATGCAATCACAGATCATCAAAGCAAAAATATCGAAGAATATTTCGTAAGAGAAGGAATCACAGCTTAAGTAGAAAATCATGCAAATCAATGTTATAAATGGCAGTAAAAGTATTTTGTATTTAAATTATGAGGCCAACTTATTATTCGGCATTAGAAATAAAGCGCCTTAACAGCACTTAGACTAGATTATGGTATTAAAAAGAAATTCTTTGGAAAAATTTTTTTTTAATATTTTAATAGCTACTGAGTGCTATCGCATGGCATCGTTAATGATAAGCTTAGGATTGAATGATTTAAATTTACGTTGCCTAAACATAGGCAATGGAAAATATTTTTTTGAATAAGTAATAATGAAGTTTTTACTAGAATGTTACTAATAAGTACACTTAAAAGTAGGCAACAAAATAAAACGAAAAATGTATTACCTGAAAGTAGGCAATATAAATTAAACGAAATGATGTCTCAAAAGCCTATAAAAATATTTTTATAAATAAAAAATAAAGCTTAAGCTTTTTTCTTTAACCATTTGGAAAGAAAATAAAATTTTTTCTTGCCCCATTAAGAAAATTCAGGAATTTTCTTAATAAGAAAAATATTAAAAAATAATTAAGAATATTTCCTCTTATCGAATAAGCATAAGGTAAGCAGCATAAGCATTACTTACCCGTTTGCCAGCGCACTGTAAATTTAATTATGCCTTGAAGTAGATAACAATCAAGAAAATAATGAGAAATTCTTTTATGCGATATGCATTTACTTTTATGAGTGGTAAGATTTATGGAAAATGAATAAAAAAAACCAAGAATAGAGATAAGAAAAATTCAAAGTATAGCCTTTAGGTTATATTACAATAACCTGAAAGTATGCTTTAATTTTTATGCATACTTAAAATATAAGTAATTGTTACAGCCAAATTGTTGCAAGTTTTAAATGCATTTAACAAATTTAGATTAAATATAGGCATACATAATTGATCATTAGAACTTTTTAGTGAGGATTACGACCTAGATTCTCAAGCCACTTATAATATGCGCAAATTTTTATACTTAAGTGGCGAGAGATGCAATTTAAACACGAGACAGAATGACTGATAATCTTGAATAACTGTTCATGGCAATTTTTTATTTACTCTGGGGGTTTTGCTAGAAATCTGCTGAGAGGAAGACGACGTTTTGTCAGAGATGTTTGACATGGTCTTTGAATCGTGGCCTTACGTCTAATAAGCCAATGCCATACCTACTAGACTACGGCGACTTTTGATTTGATACTGTTTGTAATTTCAATTGGTGGACTTTTAAAGGAACGAAATCATTAATGCCGTACCAGAGATCAGCAATGATTCGTTGTTCCGCTACTCATAAGCACTCATGCAATTTGGAGTATGAGTGAATCAACAGAATTGAAATCAACTACTTTGATTCATTCCTACTCGATTGATTTATAAGCATAAGTAGCAATGAGTATGAGTACAACTTTTACATCAAACTCACAACATTCGAAATATGTTTGATTCATACGCCTACTCATTCTGATTCATAAATTTAGAAAAATGCTTATAATACTTATAAGTCATTCGAGTGAGTCGAATCATTCATCAAAATTTACAGCCTTTATTGTTGTTGCATATACGAACAAAAAAGAAAGGAAAGACAAAGGCAACAAGCAAAGTATACACACAATCTTCTTGTGGGCATAGAAGTGTTCGTACTCGAATCATATTTGTTTTGTGATTCGTATAAATGTTAAGTACAGACGAGTCAAAGTTAATAACATCATGCTTATTATTAAGTATGAATACGACGAGTACTTCCAAATTCAAGTATAAGTAGTATGAGTATGATATCAAAATAAGTATGAATGCGTATAAGTATCTGAAATTATAAGTATGACTCGAACCTACTCATCGTTTTGAATACTTATTGCTGATCTCTGTACTGTACCTTTGAGTTTAGGGCCTAGGAAGGGATATAAACTATTGCAATAAGTTTTAGAAAATCTAGAAGATTAAAAAATAGTTCAATTGCATTTATACAAATTAAATTCTCTTTAATATGTTTCTTAGCCTTAAACCCCTTAAAGTAGGCTTTTATCTGTTATTCTTATTTTTATGTGTGCGGCTCTGATGGTTAAACGCCTTAACAAAGACTTGAAGTTTTTGTCTGTTTCGTAAAGAACAGAAAATCAAAATTCTTTTGTGGAAAATTAAAATTTTTTACAAATTATTCTGCTGTACCTTAATGAGTTAGGAGCCCAGGAAGGGATATCAGCCCTTGAAATAAGTTCCAGAAAAATTTGCAAAGAAGAAATAGTTCCATTGCATTTCTAAAACACTGCAGAAAATTACTTTCAAAATTTAAATTCTCTTTAATATGTTTCTTAGCCTTAAAGTAGGCTTTTATTTGTTATTTTTATTTTTGTGTGTGTGTGTGTGTGTGACTCTGATGGTTAAACGCTTTAACAAAGACTTGAAATTTTTGTCTGTTTCGTGAAGAACAGAAAGAAAAGAGAAAATCAAAATTCTTTTGCGGAAAATTAAAACTTTTTACAAGTTATTCTGCTTGAACGCTTTGGCTCTTTTGTAAAACTCATCACATGACCATTTCCTTTTTAAGCAGCCAACGTCATGCTTAACTAAAATAAAAAAACAAAAGAAATTGAAGAAGAAAATGTAGAGAAGAGAGAGAGAAAAAAAACAAACCAAGAAACTAAAGAATGTGCGTCTTGGTTTCCTTTTTGCCTTTACAACACCAAAGTGTGTTTATTGTCTGGCATATTCCATTCCTTGCTGTAGTATTTCATTATTCGTTTCCATTTGTTGTTTCCACAGTTTTAATTACAAACTTCTGCAAGAACAAGATAATTTCTAGATTTTCTCTTCAATTTTTTTGTTTTGTTTTGGCTGTTGGTTGATGTTTTTTCTTTTTCTTGTCTAAGGATAAATATCTTTAACGGGCTTTTTAGTTAAGAATTAAAAGGGAAAAAAAGAAAGGAAATAAGGCAAGAAAACAAATGCTTAACGAATGTTTAAATGCAATTGAAAGAAAGCAAAAGAATGAAAGAAGAAAAAAAATTTTAAAAAGAAAATTAAATGAAGTTTAAGTGCTTGACAGAAACAAATCATGGTTTAACAGCTACAAACACTTTGAAAATGCCATTGTAATGAGTGTCATATACACAAGCAAAACGGAAATAAAAACGTTTGAGATTTTTTAAAAAAATTTCTTTTATTTTCTTTAAATAATTCAATAAAGAAAACCAGAAAAAAACATATTCAACTTGTTTTTGTTTTTTGGTTTTTTTTTTTATGAATAAAAATAAATTGATAAACAAATCATAAATTCTAACCCGGAAGCAGTAAATTTCTCTTTACATACCCATACTTACGTATGTATATGCCAGAGCAGCGTATATATTTTTTATGAGCCTAGTAAGTGTATGCGTAAGTATGGCTAAATTCAAGCATGTGTTGCCCCTCACTTCGCTTTGCTTTTTGGTTAAACTCTATTGTCATTTATTAGTTTTATGTTTATGGGTTATCCTAAGCCATGTACATATGTATGTATGTATATGTGCTTACATATGTATGTATGTATACATAACACAGGCAATTGTCATAACTTGTCGATAAACGTATGAGAAATTATGTTTATAAACGTTTTATGACAACAACAATAACAACAACATCAACTATAACGACTGTAACTTGAAATGTACACATTAAGTGAAGAACACATGTAATGGCATACTAACAGGGGCGTAGTTTTAATTTAAAAAAAATTCCAACAATTCAATTCAATAAAATATAACGGAAAGAAAGTAGCCTCCTCCAACCCTTTGTTATCTAATATAAAAAAATTCTCAAGTCACGGTAAAAACTCCGCCGAAATGGATCGACCGATTTTCATGAAATTTTGTGTGCATATCCAGTAGGCCTGAGAATCGGGCAATATCTATTTTTCATATCCCTAAATGTAAAGAAGTCGCCGTGATCTAGTTGGTAGTGTGCTGGCTTATTAGACGTAAAGCCAGGGTTCGAGTCCCAGGCCAGACATCAAAATAAAATACAAAAAGTATTTCTTCGGCGATTTCCTTTCAGCAGATTTCTGGCAAAACTGTGAGAGAAAAAATTGCCATGAAAAGTTTCTCAAAAAATTTGTCGACTTTAAACTGCAAGTCCCGCTACTTATGTATAAAATTAACACACAACATATGTAGTGTGAGAAACTAGGTCAATAATCCTGACTGAAGGGTTGTAATGACCAATTATGTATGTGTAAATGTAAAGAAGGCGTGGCAAATTGTTAAATATTGAATGAATATTTAGGTACATATTGATCGTAAATGAATAAAATTTAGTGGATAAGTTCGTAGACTTGATATCGACAATCCCTCTAAAAATGGGCTTGGCAACGCTTCCCCTTCAAGTGATATCTCTTACTCTTAAGCTACTGAACCGATTTTAACCATTATTTTTTGTATGAAAGCTTATTAGGTTTAGATTTAAAAAAAAAATTCGATATAGCAAAAAGTAGGCGTGGCAAACTTTTAAAATTGAATGTTTATGGACATAGTGATCGTAAATTAATGCAATTTGGTGTGTAAGTTCATAGAGTCGATATCGACAAACTCACCAAAAATGGGCTGATTGCCACGCCCATACTATACCGGCTAATTCGGTGGTTTATAACTACATATATACTTATATAACACGGATGTCTGTTAGTTTTTGTTTTGGAGCGATTACAACAACAACAACTACAACTTGATCAGCGTATTACAATAAATATTAAATGTGACCAGTTTTGGGCAATAAAAAAATCAATTTTGGGCGGGACGAAGTTCGCTGGGTCAGCTAGTGTTATACAGATTTTTACGTTTTCAAATAAAGCAAGTTATGTTGAACCAAAAAAATTCTTCGGCGAGTTTATCTCAGCAGATTTCTAACAAAAATAGTAATAAAATTGCAATGAAAAGTTTTTAAAAAAACTGTCATTTGGAGGGGACCTTAAGCTGTATGCCCCACCGCCATGTATAAAATTAACACACAACGTAGATGGTATGAGAAGCTAGGTTGTAATCCTGACAGAAGGTTTGTAATGATCGATTATGTTATGTTATGTAGGAATTTATACACAAGCCGCGGGTTTAGTTGGTAAAGTATTTGATTGAAAATATTAATCATCCCATATTCCAATAGGGGGGATGATATACAATTTTCAAGAAGGTTTTTTCGTCAAATCTTTTGAATTTTAGTTTAAAAAATCCATTCACCAAGTCCTATAATCTAATTGTTCAACTTTAGAGGAGCTAACGTTGCTCTTAAATATGGTTTGACTATGATGGCATTTCTGTTCGGTGAGTAAAGCCACCATTTATAAGTTGTGGAAAATTCCAATCACAAAATAAAACTGTTTTAGAGATTCCCATGAAAGCATAAACTGTCAAAGAAGCAAGTAATTTCTGCAGTTGTATGGTCTGAGTCGCCATGGTATAGTAGGTAGTATTTTGTCTTATTAAAAGAAAGGCCCGAGTTGGAATCCCAGGTCAGACATCAAAACGAAAATCAGAAAAAAAAAAATATTTCTTCGGTTACTGCCTCTCAGCAGATTACTAGCAACAACTCTGAGAGTAAAAATTGCCATGAAAAGTTTCTCAAAAAATTTGTTGTTGTGAAGTCGACTTTAAACTGTAAGTCCCGCCACTCGTGTATAAAATTAACGCACACAACACGAGTGGTGTGAGAAGCTAAAACGTTACACAATCGTTCAATTCGACCTCTGGGTACTGTACTTGTCACAGTGGACTAGTACACGTCCTGTAACCTAACCTAACCTATCATTAACTTTTTGGTTGATGCTAGCAGATCAGCAATTGTTGTAGTACTGGAAGCATTAAGACAAATATTAAACAGCTTTAGAGAGAGCAGAAATCCGGTCTGACTTCGACATGAACAGAAATTGAGTGGCAACTTGTGTTTGCGTAAAGCCCTTATAAGGAGTGCGCACGAAAAAAAATGGGCCTACGTTTAAGCTTATAACTTTTATCATAACTGAAAAATATGAATACCGTTAGATTATTTTTGTTTCAAAATCCACCTGCTAAATGTCATTGCAATAGTAAAATTTGTTTTTTGAAAATCGGCACCCAACAGGAATGTCGTAAAAAATTATTGAAATTTTCAATGAAATACCGCGCCGCTTACAAAAAACGATTGCTAGGCTCTAAGGTAAGAATAAAACAATATAAGGAGTCGTTGAGTATTAAGAAAAAAGAGTGGAAGTCGAAGAAAAAAGGATTTGTCGACCAAAACAAAGCAAGTAAAATAATACGTATTTTTCTAAAATATCCTAAAATGTCAAGAAGACAAGTGGCTCAAAGAGTGGGATAATCTGAGATCTTTGTTAGAAAAAAATTTTATACACAAAAGGAATTCAAATATTATTTACTTTAATTGAAATATAAAACGAAAAAAATTCGCCACTTAGTTTTATTTCTGTAACGAAAAGTGAAAGTCCCGTTTTTTTTTTGTGCGCACTCCTTACATTCTAGAAGCGTAGAGAGAGAGAGAGAGAGAGAGAGAGATAGAATTAGAAGGATACCAGTAAAGCAGATCCGAAAATTGAAAAAAGCAGAAGGAAAGGGATCATATAAGAGACGAAGCAAAACAGATGGAACATAAAAAACTCGGGGAGCGCTAATACAACTTGCACTTCTCAACCACCTCAACCTATTTATAAATCTATGGAGAGCGCTAATATCGGCTTTTGACTGAGGGTTCCAATCTTCGAAACAGCCCCTTTGTTTGTTACTATAACGAAAAGTTAAGTCCATTTTTTTTCGTCCGCACTCCTTAATAGAAACGATATTTTTGCAACTGTGCCAAAATCTTCTTACATTACAAAAACCTTACATTCATTGTAATTGCTAAAATTTTAAGAAATATTCTCAACGTATAGTGTATAAACAGATTCTAATAGAAGCAATAGTAATAGTAAATAGTAAATAGCAATAGTAAATAGAAATAGTAAAAACCCACAGAAGTGGTTTTTCGACGTTTTAAAGGAGATTCAGCATAAAAACATAAAGGCAGGGAATTACTTGCTCTAATAATAACTCTGATGGATCAAGATGAATCCATATATTCGACATAAAATGTATCATAAAAATTGAAACCTAAGACCTCTTTTAAAAGCGCCTCTGTTTTCTTGTTAAACGTTTTATTTTCCTTATGTTTTATGGGAATTGTTCTTTTTTTTTTCTGTGACAGTTTTGTTCCTTACAGAATTGTAACCAAGAAATGAAAGAGTTTTGTATGACAATGTATTGCTATATTTCATCATACTCATACATACATATCCATACCACATACACATACATATCATCTTTAAAAAACCCAGTATACCATGTGATAACGCATACACATGTATACGTATGTATGTATATACAGACATTGTGTGTAACATTTCTGAATAAATATTTCTACTGATTATTTTTTATTGTTTTATAAGCAAAAAATATAAGAGATACAGGTTATAAAAATATAATTTTTTTTCTTGGAAGAGTCCCGCTCTCTCTTCGCTCTTTCTCTCCTCTCTCTCTCTGCTTTTCTGTTTATCTTTAACTCGTACTCATAAATATGTTTCCTTTAGGCGTTTAAGTGTTTATGTTTTTAATGTTTCACATAGAGTGTATGGCTTATTTTCAATTGGTATCAGTTTTTATTAAATTTTATTGCCTACATCTAGGCGTCAGTTAAATGTAAAAAATAAAAACAAGTGTATACGTTAGTTGCTTTAAAAAACCAGTTTTTTTATGGCATTCTTTAAAAGATGTTGAATTATTTCAAACAATTTTGTTTAATTAACGTTGATGTTTCCAATTTCTACCCTGATTTATTATTAAAGACATTGTTTTAGAAAATGAAAACATAATCCAATACTTTCTCCAAATTAGTTAAAATGTACCTTGGAAATCATGTTTCCAATTTTGTAATTTGTGTTCAACAAAATTTCTTGTTTTTGTTTTTTTGTTTGTAATTTTGAAAGTTCAACACAAATTTTTGTATTAAAATCCATAATAATTTATAATCCGTAAACAGATTACAGAATGGAATTTTTGTTTGATGTTAAAGTGTAAAAAACTAATATTATTAAAAATGCATAACTCCAGCACCATATCTTCATAAATTTTATGAAATTTATACCAACTCTAGCTGAAGTAGTGAAGACACGCAGCTTGTTATACTAAATAACAAACAGTGAAAACCAAAAGTAAACAACTTAAAAAGGATTTTAATGAAATCTTTGACTTCCCTTAAAATTATAATTTATTTCCGGAAGTATGGTTACATTCTATTAAAAATAACTTCTGGCCATTTAATTAGTGTTTAATTTTATGACGTACTGTTGCAGATTTTACAACAACTGAGTAGATATTCAAATACGTATGTTTACTTTATTTAAAATCATATTATTTATATATGGGAACAGAGTTTTGGACATATTTATGAGAAGAAATATTTTGATTTTAAATATTCTGAATAAAACCAACAACAAAAAAATAATTAACCTTTAAGCTGTCAATCCGTTCTCAAGAAATCTAGCAAAAGTCAGCATATCCACCTGTTTGCTTCCTAATTAAAAATCCTTTACAAAAGGTCAAAAGTCGGATATAAGAAAGAATAATGCGCCAGAGGTCTTTAAAGTTTTCGTATTGTAGTAGACAGCGTGTTGACTTATTAAGATTCAAGGTCACACACGAAAAAGGTTATTTCTTCGGTGACTCCTTCTTAGCAGATTTCTGGCAAAAACTTTGAGAGTAAATAAAAAATTGCCATTAAAAGTTCCTCTCCTCTCGGCATTCGGAGCCGGCAGTAAAACATACGTGCCGCCACTATGTTTAAAATAAACAAACCCAACATAAATGAGAGGCTGGGGCGTAACCCCTTAACTGAAGGGTTGTATTGATTAATGATGGATAAATGTCACTTGACCACACATAGCCGCCAGTGGTGATACCACATGACGCAATGCTCCAGAACTACCAAGTCCTATTTAACCGATCTTGACCATTAACAACTGGATTTCACATTTTAAATATGGCTTGTTTAAAATTCATTAAACAGCTGTTTAAAAGTTTGTTGAGCTCCATAAAGTAGACAATGAAAATGCATTGTTGCTTGTAATATTAAAAAAATATCTCGCCTTAAGATATGCTATACTTTTTCTTGTATATCACAAGTGCATAAGGTATGCTTTAGATATTGAAATTAAAAGTCATTTTTCATGATAGTAACCATTACCGGAATAAAAGACTGGACATTTATTGTTCCATGGATGCTTTAAAGTTTTCTATTAAGCCCTAGTATCTTTAGATAATAGATTAACCATGTAAAAGCCCTCTATTGAATTTAGGAACATTATGTCCCTCCTACTTTATTCACTAATTGGTAATTCACAACAGACTAGTTACCTGCATAGCTGGGACACAAAAGGTTAACGCAACAGAAACAAGGCAGAATAACAACCAACCGGCCAATAACCTTTGACACACGGAAAAGGATGCGTATAAAGCATCTAGGCTTACACAACAGAACTTTATATAAGATTGCAGATCTAGGATGGGGATGGATTGGACATAACAATCAGAAAAAATACTGATAGTAGAACAAGGCCAGCCAAAGAACACCTGGAGACATCTCGCCCTGCGCAGCTAGAACATCAGAGAAACATCATATAAAATCGAATAAAGATGAAGATGCATCGGCCATAACTATCGAAAAGAATACTGATAGGAGTAAAAGGCGGCTTAGGAACACCTGAAGACATACGGAATTTATTGTGGAATCAAAAATAACAGCAGATGGAAATGCTTTCTACAAGCCACATGCCTTCAAGGAGGGGTAATGGGAAAAATGCTGCTTTTAGGACGTCCTTTTCCTGATAATATGGTTCCGGATTGATGGTTCAAACTATATGGAAGAGTAATTCATGACAACTGCTTCAAAGTGGTATAAAGTGGAAGCAAATTGGAAGCAA